>SSNS01000727.1:51159-127041 GCA_006937985.1 Aphyosemion australe | reverse complement strand
ATGTAAGAGGACAGGGTGGGGACCCTGCCCCCAGCCAAAGGAGCCATTTGGGGCTATTAAGCCTGGCGCCCCCAGTCCAGCGCGCTTGTCATCCCCACCGATACAAGCCAACCCAGAATGAGACAACCCCAGGCCCCAAGGGCCCACTTCAATGTCCCATGAGGGGCTGCCAAACACAGGGCAACCAAGCCATCCCAGCCCTGCCCCCTGACGGAAGCGAGTGCCAACCCCCCAATCGCGCTCCCAACCCATAGGGATTAGTGATGGTAAACTCGATTCATTTTACTGAATCGAGTTTGAATGAGTCACTCACCAAAATGAATCGGGTTTTCGAGTCATTTGAGTCACTAGCTACGTTTACATGCGCCAAATTTCCCCAATCCGATTCAAATCTTGGTTGATCGGAAATCCCAAATCTCTGTTTACATGGACACTGACTGGAATGATCCGATCATGCCGCGATGCGCGCACCATAGCTTGCACATGCACAGACTTGTCTTTCCTGGAAGAGAAATTGTAAACAAACGCCATCTTCTCCGCACGTCTTTTCCCTTGCATTTTATTTGCTTATTCTCTAGCTTCGGTGAATTCCCGCTTCCTGCATCTTTAGATGCACTTTAGATGCACTTGAGTGTATAACTCGGCATTTTTAGCCATTCGGCCATCGAGACGTTTGAGCTCCCGTAGTATTTCCAGTAAAAAATAGCGTCGGCAACAGATCACTTCTGTTTACCGCCCGCCATGTTTTCGATCTGTCCTGAGCATGCACAGAGGCGGAAAGAGGGCACGCTGCAGTTGCACACATGCGCAGTGGGCATTATTTTACCCCAACGATCCGAATGGCTGTGTACATGGACGCCAATCGGATTGACGATCGGACAAAACCACCTCTCTCAATCGGAATGAAATTTCATTCGGATCAGGCCGAATCGGATCAGAATATTCCGATTGACATGTTTACATGACGCATTTTTGATCCGATAGGGCGTTCAATCCAATTACTTGTGCCCATGTAAACGTAGCTACTGAGTCAGTTGCCCAGAGTGCAAAAAAAAATCTACATTTTCACTCTTAATTTGCTCCTCTTTCTATGTAAATCCTACTGCTAATATGAGTGATTGAAAAAACTATCCATTTTATACACTGAAATTCATTTTTTAAAATAGTGGTGGAACTGAAATATTATATTTTTTCTTTAGTCTGCTTATTATCTTTGCAAAAAGAAAAAGGTGTAGACTGAATATGGCGTCAGTCACACTATCAAAGTTCAGCTCAGGTGAAGGAGCGACTCTTCCCCTGTAACAGCCTGAGTTTCTGCAGCTGACAGCCAGGAGGGAGAGGTGAGTGAGCTTGTAGTACCGCGAGCTTCCACTGGGGGACTCCTATGAGCTGAAACCCGGGTGGGAGTAGTGAGTGATCCGTACCGCGAGCAGCGTGAGTCATGACTCATGAGCTGAGCAAGGTTAGGGGTTAGTGATTCATATGTAATTACGCAAGCTTCCACTGGGGGACTCATACGAGCTGAAACTCGGTTGGGAGTAGTTGGGAGTGACCCTACCGCGAGCTACGTGAGTCATGACTCATGAGCTGAGCAAGGTTAGGGGTTAGTGATTCATATGTAATTACGCAAGCTTCCACTGGGGGACTCCTATGAGCTGAAACTCGGTTGGGAGTAGTGAGTGATCCGTACCGCGAGCAGCGAGAGTCATGACTCATGAGCTGAGCCAGGTTAGCGGTACTGCGAGCCTCCACTCCAATGAGTGACTCGTTTGAGCTGAAACCCGCGAGGGAGGGGGTGAGTGACTCTGAGTGAGGCCCGCTACGGAGGAACTGAATGATTCGTTCTCGCTACGATTTAGCACCGGACATTTTAAGCTAGCTTTCAGGAAGGGAGGTGGTGAGTCGTGAGTGATTCAAACGTGCTGTTAGCAGACTGATGCTACTGGGAACTAATGAGCTTCCAGGCCAGAGCAGGTAAGAAAATGCTTTTATTAAGAAACTGGCTGTTATTTTTTTCCACAATTTTAATGATAAGCTAGATATATCTCTACTAATGAAATTAGTTTGCTAACAGTAACAGGGATGAGTCAGTAAATGAGTCAGTTGGGATTGTGACTCGTGATTCGTGAGTCAGTAAAGTGATTCTTAAGTATTGAATGATTCGTTCATGACTTGCACATCACTAGTTCCCGGGCCAGGGGTGCGAGTGCGTAGGGTGTCCCGATTCTCAAGTGCAGAAGTTGACCACGCCTCTTTTGCAAGTCTGCATTGATGCGGACTTTGGTCAAGGGTATTACCCACAATCCATTGCTGCGTGGGAATTTTGAGAAGAATGCGGAGCAATGGTTCAAGTGCCTTTTCTGAAAATATGTATTTTCAAATGAAAGAAGTTAATTTTAAGAAAATTAATGATATTTACTCATGCTCTAAATGCATTAGACTAAGATTTAATGTGGACAGCAATGAATGTAAATTTAGTCAAATAATCGTTTGTTTGAAAGTTGTCAATAAAGGTTTTTTAAAAAGTATCTCAAATCGCTACTGGCATCCCGGCATGCATTGCGGTCGATGATGCAATGCTCCCTGTCCCAATTCAGCACACTTGTGTACTACACACTCCCCAGCAAGCAGACATAGGTGGGCCCTATATGGGATCTGTATGGGCAAGCCGTATGGGTCCCAACAGGGTTTGTCCGTGGTTTCACCATGGGGCCACTGTGGAAACTGCAGACAAACCCTGTTGGGACCCATATGGCTTGCCCATATAGATGCCATATGAGGCACACCTCCTCTAAGAGCACTTCACTGAAGGGCGTAGGGCGAAGTGCGAGTATTGGGATTGGGCCAAAGACAGTTGTTGTCTGTAGAAAGCTGCAAGATGAGCAGGAGATCTGGAACAATGATAATAATTTTTATTCTTTTTTTTTGGGTAATCAAACAGTTTTTTAAAACAAAAATTGTATTTCATTTATTTTAAACTATATATAGAACTTCTTTTTTACCTTTTCAGGGAACTGCATGGTGTCCTCCACTCCATCAGTAATAATGTGTTAAAGGACATTTTCTCCTTTTGTAACTTAACTTTACAACTTATTAGTACTATGATTGTTTTTGATCTTTTAGAACCATGACAGATAGCTTAATAATAATAATAATAATAATAATAATAATAATAATAATAATAATAATAATAATAATAATAATAATGATAATAATAATAATAATAATAATAATAATAATAATAATGATGATGATGATGATGATGATGATGATAATAATAATAATAATAATAATAATAATAATACCTAAATAAACACAAACCCTGTCTTATTATGGTGATCATTTCTTTATTTTTTAAGTACAAAACAAAAGCTTGGACATACTTTTATTTAATATAAGTGGGTGTGTCTGAGATTTTGGCAGTTCTGCATGTTTTTCTCTGGTCAAAAGAGCTTATTAAATAAGATTTAAAAAGCTATATGTGAAATTTATTTAACTAATATGAGTTTATTATGTGTGCAAATAAAAAAAACTGCCATACTCAGAGACCCCTGCAGTTTAAATGTGATGAATTCCCTCATCTCCATAGTTTAATTGATCTATGTTAATTTAAACAGCCTAAATTATCATAGAAAATTTGTCAACTACATTATAACATGTTGTCTAATTTTGTTTCAGTTCAAAATTGAAATATGTTTAAAACGTGTTTTTAATGTGTACAACACTCAAAATGTCCCTGAGATTGCATCTGGAGAAATGTACAGACACCAACAGCAACAATCCACGAGGCTGAAATGTTTTATTTTTATTTCCAAGCATCACATCCAAATTTAGAACATATTTACTACAAAATGTGTGAGCAGCATAAGTTTCAGCCCGCAGAAACAAAGATGAAGCGAGAGGTGTCTTACCCACACTCTGGATGAAAGAGATTATCAGAGCAGTTCCTGGTTGTTTCATTTGGTCACAGGCAGCCAAGGATTTTTGAGAATATCGCGGAGCTGTCATTGTGTTTTCAGGGAGGCGGAGAGGAGATGGGGGGGAGGATTGTTTGAACTGGGAGTAAATGCTGTGAAAATGGTGGAGCTGGCATATTTACACCCAGGGTCTGCACAGGGGGATTACACGCAGCGTTTTTGTGTCACCTGGTTGACAGCATCATCTAATGGATGGTTTTGAAGGCTCCCTCTCATTAGCTAGGTCGGGCCTGTATTTAACACAGCTTTGACTCTATAAAGACAGCGGCTGCCAATCCTCCAGGCCTTTAACAAAACAACAAAGAGGAGGGAAACAATCAAAGTGTCCATGTTTTACTTTGCTGAGCTTGAGTGAAAAATTGCCAGCTCCAATAAAATGTTTTACATGTCAAGCAGAGGCCAGAAGGAAGTGAAATGGATACAGGTGATTTCTGAGCCTTGGGGGGCTTCATAAAACATAGTGGAGGTCAGATAATGATCGGTTTAGTTTCTAGAGTTGCTTTCCTTTTTTATTCATCAGTGGTCTTAAGATTTTACTTTAGATATTTGTATGACTTGTGCCATCTTTACCCATTTCTATAGGGTTTGTGTTTATTTTGTATACTTTTTTATTTAGTCAAATCAGCAACAATGTCTGCAAATACAGTAGAAGTTGTATTCAGAGAAAATGATACACGATTATGATTCAGTCAGTTTGATATGTCATCCAAAACCTGATTTATTTTATTTTATTTTATAATAAACAAAAACGAACTATCTGACCTGATCTGAAATGAAATGAACCAAATTAAAATGAATGTATAAAGAACAGAACAATGAACTGGTCTGAAATGAATTCAGTTCAACTGAGTTCAAAACAAATCAACAGTAAAACGAACAGAAACAAAACAGGACATCATTGCAAATACTTTACAGTTTTTCTCGATTGCTAAGACACATTTCTTGAAAGCTGCTCTCCCTTTCTCTAACTTGTGAACACAAAACCCAATTTTCAAGCTAAATCCTCAAAACTTCAGACTCTTCTTGCAAAACCAAACTTTCACCTCAAAACAGTTCAATCTGTGCTCAAAACTGAACTATGTTGTCAAATCGTGCCCCGAGTCACTCAAAATGACAATCACTACTGAACAGTCACTAAACACTACGTAGAAAAATAGAAAACATAATGCTCAGGACATGAAGATGGAGAAATAAATGTTTATTGTTCACTGTAGGTGAAATGCATGTTGAAAAACAAAAATAACTGCCTTTAGCATTTATACAAAAAGACAAAACAGAAATCTTGTGCGTTTGACACTTGTGTACAGTAAGCCCATATACTAAAAATAAAGTACAAAAATATACAAATACTACTGTAAGTGCAAAGAGCAAAGATTCCAGTACGTACAGGTTGGCATATTATCCAGACACATTCAATGTTGATTACGTAGTGATATACTGTAGTGGCCTAAATCACTTTTTCTGTATCACTTACAAAACTAGATCTATTTCTACAGAGGGGTTTTCAACTGGATGCAGTGGAAAGACCCCATGAATACATCTATAAGGATGAAGCACNAAAACGACTTTTGGCATAAATAGACAAAGCAAGTTAGTTGATTTCCCAGGTTTTAATCTCATAGAGCAAATGCCACAGGATATTATGCATATAATTCTTGAAGGAGTGGCACCAATGGAAATAAAGTGTGTGTTGAAATACCTCGTTTTATCTGGAAATTTGGAGTTGGACAGTTTTAATTCTGCCATGCAGAATTTTCCTTTTTCATCAGTGGACATTCGTGACAAGCCTTCACCAATTAGTATTGCTACTTTAGCTTCAACTGACAGCAGACTCAAACAGTCCTCTGGACAAATGCTTATATTGATCAAGATTTTGCCATTTTTATTGGACTGTGTTGTAGAGAAATATCCATATATACAGTTTATTTTGGATTTAATTGAAATTGTTAAAATACTTTTTGCCCCAGTTGTGTCTTTACAAACTGTGTCCAAACTAAAACAGATGATAGAGGATCATCTTAAAAAATTCAGGCAACTATTCCCAGAAAATAATGTAATCCCAAAGCAACATTACATGCTGCATCTTCCCTCTCAGATTATTGCCCTGGGACCTGTAATACGACATATGTGCATGAGATTTGAGTCTAAACACAGTTTTTTTAAACAATGGTCATCCAAATTAAATTTTAAGAATGTGTGCAAGTCTCTTGTAAACCACAATCAGCTGCTGGAGTGTTGTCAAAGTGAAACAGGAACTGAGCATCCAATTTTTGTACATGAGAAAGAAGTAGGTCCTGTATCAGAGGTTGCTAATATTAATCATTTACAATCAAAGGTTGTGGATTTTTTGGGGATTGAAGATACTGTACATCATGCTGTTAGAGTAAAGTGGCTTATTTTACATGGTAGCAAATACATCTGTGACAGGTCTCTGATTCTCATTTCAGCAAATGGTTTAATCCCTATCTTTGGACTTATAAAAAACATTTTTGTTGTCAATAGTGTGCTGTATTGCTTTGAATACCAGGTGTATGAAACCTTGGGTTTTAACAAAGACTTTTTTGCCTATGAAGTTGCGATACCTAACCTTGCCCAAGCAACCGAACTGACTGATGTTAAAAACCTACTTGATTATACCTCATATTACCCAGTCAATTTCAGAAACAGTGTCTATGTTATGACAAAATATAACCTTGAAGATGTCATTGCTTTAGAAACCTAAAATAAATATATGTTCCAATGATATGGAATTGACTTTCTTATTTTAAGAAAAAAAAGTGAATGTTTCTTATTTTGGGAAAGATTTTTGTTTGAAAACTATCTGCAAACAATTTTTGCTTGAAATAAATGTATAATGGTTAACTTTTAGATATACAGACTAAATAAGAACAAAACGTTTTATTTGCTTGAAACAAGTCTAATCATCTAACACATTAGACTGGAAACTAGCTTGTAATGTTCAAAACAAGATGGAGAAGATAATTTGGCTAGATTTAAGACAATAAATCTTGTTAAGCTACAAGGAATTTGCAGTGTGTATAACAACAACACACAACCAGTTTGGTTTTACATCCAAGCTGGGAACAGATGTGTGTATCTATGGCCTGAAGGAGGCAGCTCAGTTTTATTTACGACAAAACTCCTCCGTGATGATGGGGTTTATTGATGCATCTAAGGCATTTGATCAGATCAACCACTTTAAGCTCTTTTGTAAATTAAGTGAAAGAGGTGTTCCTGATAGCATTATACGAATTCTGGCATACTGGTATTCTAATCAGAAAATGCAAATTCAATGGGGCAATACCACATCAGCCTCCTTTGGTGTTAGTAATGGGGTGCGCCAGGGGGGCTACTGTCACCAGCTCTGTTCAACCTCTACATGGATGATTTGTCAACTTAACAACTGCAAAACTGGATATATGATTGGTAACAATCTGATCAATCATTTCATGTATGCTGATGACTTGGCCATCCTCTCTCCCAGTAGTGCTGGTTTTCAGCAGCTGCTGAACACATGTTCTGATAATGGACAGAAGTATGATGTGCAATTTAATGCAAAAAAGAGTGTTGTGCTGATTTGTCGAATAATTCAGACAGAGTCAAGAAAATAGTTATAAAAATAAATGTAATACTATATTTCTCAATCAATGATGACACAGGACAATTACTATGAATGATGGTTATAAACAAGATACTGAGACAATTAATGAGGTGATGTAGTGCAAGCTAGATGAGGTTGCCTAATCAGCATTAAGTGTCTTAGATCCTATGATGTCTGGGTTAAATCAAATCTGGATGGTTTAATAAGTTATCAAATTAATAAAGACCATTTGACACCAGCGTGCAGGGCTACTTCACCTTGTGTGCGGAAGTTCCCGGTGACTCAAGGGTTAGTAGAGGTCGTGGCTGACGAGTGTCAGTGAGGAGGCCTCTGAGGTATGAAGAGCTGTAGCAGGCCCTGATACGAACCGATGATCTGGGTGACTTCCAGGTGACTGTGTCGTCTGGTGGATTTGGTTTAGCTTAGAGGCAGTTCACAAAAATAGTTGATCTCGACCAAAAAGAAAGGATGGTTCCTTATATTATTAATTATTAAGCGTTGCTTTTCCCCGGTCGGCCAAACCAAGGAAGCATAGCTTGTTGTCTTAGGCTCACCCCTTTGAGAGGAGGTGACCTAGTCAGGAGCTTGCAGGAACTCCTTTTGGAACTCCTTTAGGAACTCAGGAACTGAAGTGTTCTGGCTGACATGGGAGTTTTATTATTCTAATTGTTTATGAATTTGAGCAAATCAAATTTGGACACATTAGAGTAGGCATTACCTCAGACACTCTTTGTTTCCCAGACTTTTACTTGGTTGACAAGAAGATAAATGTCCGTGCCAAAACTAAATATTTGGGTCACATCATCACAGATCAGCTCTGTGACGATGATGACATTTATCAGCAATGTCGCACTTTGTATGCACAGGCCAATATTTTGGTCAGGAAATTTCACACGTTCTGACAATGTAAAAATCCACCTGTTTAGAACCTACTGCACACCTTTGTATACCACGCCTTTGTGGTGTAAGTATAAGAAAGCCAGCTTGCAGAAGCTCAAAGTAGCATATAATGATGCATTAAGGACTCTGCTCGGGAAGCCTAGGTCCAGTAGTGCAAGTCTTTTATGTTGTAATTTACCTCGGAGAACATACAACCGCACATAACATCGATTTTAGATGCACCCTTACAAGTTTATCTTGTAAAATAAACACGTTTCCACCACAGCTACTGTTGTTATTATAAGAAGCTGCTATGTTGAACCTCAAAGTTGGATTCAAAACATTCTCTGACTCAGGGGGGTGTTCCAGTTCATTATTTCTACTCGGAAGTTAGAATTTCCGAGATTTTTTTGTTACTCTGCCATATCTTTGATACTTACCTGGAATGTATGATAGCTCACCTGTTCTAACTGAATACATTTTTGAAAAACTATGATGATTTTCTGGGATTTTGTTACACACAACAATTATCTATTCTTTTATTCATTCTTGTCCCTGATATGTAACTAATATTACAAAAAAGACTAAAACTATAACTGAAACTAATAAAAACTAAACTGAAACTAAGCATTTTCAAAAAATAAAAACTAAACAAACTAAAAATTCTTAATGTTTTGTTTGTTTTATCAGGGGAGAGGAATGATGTGGATGAGGCCTTGGTTAACATGGGGATTGAGGATTCTGTACTGCATTCCCTTTAACAGTAAGGCACTGTAAAAGTAATTTACAGTATATTTACTGTAGCAGCGGGTTACAGCGGTGCTTTGTCGTTATGTAGTCCCAAGTCTAAATCGACTCCTGCAAATCCTTCGTGTTACTTCTCGCTTTTTATTTGCAGTCGACATGATTATTGAGCTCACCAGGAATAATTGGTATCATTATTGAGTCATTTAAAATCACTTTAATCACTGCACACAAAATGCTAGTACCTTCCATTCACTTCCATTTTTTATGCAAAGCTAAAGCAGAAGCATTGCTGCCAGATCAGGTCAGGAGAATTACTGCGCTGATTACAAAATGCTTTTTTCTCACTTATCTAACTCTGGGGAATAAGGAAATAGACCAAATTTCACTTAGGGGTGGAATATTCCTTTAAATATATTGAAAACCCATCAACAAATTTGCCAGCTATTGATTATGACCAGATTGATAGCTTTGAAATCTTGGCATTGCTTGTTTTTTTACTATTGTACCGTGTTTTCAAAATAAATAAATAAATTCACGGGGATTGTTTTACCATTGCACAAACTCCAAAGTCTTGGCTGCCTCTTCTTGATATTGCAGGTTGAAGATGTAAAATGTGGCAAACACCGCTGCAAGTCCTGTTGAAAATGTTGGCAGGACCCCCTCAAAGATGACATGGCCTTCAGCACTGACCATCCATCCACTCAGTTTTTGCTCATTGCCACCTGTGGTGGACAGAGATGAAAGTTTTTGTTATATTTTCTCTCATAAATTTTCATCCACACAAGATTTTAACCCTTTATAGGGCCAACGTCTAAATTTAGACACTTATAATAATAATAATAATAAATGATGTCAGTGTGCCTTTTCACGGACTCTTAGAATTACGGGATTTCACACAACCAATCAACAGAGATCAAGTTAAATGGTAAATGGCCTGTATTTGATATAGTGCCTTCCAGAGTCCTAGAAACCGCCAAGGTGCTTTACAACACAATCAGTCATTCACCCTTTCACACACACATTCACACCCTGGTGATGATGAGCTACATCGTAGCTACAGCTGCCCTGGGGTGCACTGACAAAGGCGAGTTATTCACAGTTCGCGCCATGCCGCCATTCCACTAATCAGCGCGGGGCTATGACGCTCCAAATATTGGTGTGTCTGCAGAACCAGAAAACTGCTCGTTCTCCTCGTGTTTACGGTTGGATCTCTAAAACTAACAATGCTAGGTTTATGAAACTCTCACATCACAAGGTTGACTAGTTGTGCTAAATAAGGATATATGGGTTGTAAATGTTAAACTCAATGAAGTTGGTGAAATCAAAGCTGCCATATTTGAACATACGCCCTGAACAAGTAAAAGAAATTATGTATAATATAATATATATATATAATATAAAAAAATATACTATATTGTTTAGTAATTGTGATAGATTCTGTAATATTCTACAGTGATATAATGTTCTAAAATTAGCTAGATTATTGTAAAGCATCTTATAATCATTTATTATTAAAAAATAATATTTATCTAACTTGTTCGTGTTTTTTATTTTGGGATTTCTTTTACCAGAACAGGGCCAGCGTCCATATTTGATCATTTTGTTTTCTCTGATTTTCTGCATGAAAATAAATATTTTTGAAAATTGTAACAACAGAAGAATACTTTTGTTATATACCATAATAACACACTGGGGTTGAAATTTTAAATTTTTTATCTATTTGAATGAGTTCCTTATAAAGGGTTAAAACATAAGAACTTAATTTAAGGTCAGAAAGACAATTCTATTCTAGTAATGGCTTTTTAACTATGTTAGGCGAGTACCTTTGAATCTTTTTTTTTTTACAAGTGTTTATATTTTTACATATATACATATTAAGCAGCTTTAAGCAAAACCTGCGAATTGCGCTAATCAGTTCTGAACTCATGCAAAATCAGATGAGGGCTGGCAAGCAAACTTAGGCTGGTTTCGACATCCACTGCCGTTGCAAACTCCTGTAAAACATGGAAAAGTGTTAGCAAAACAGTATGCATATACAAAAATGGACAAAACTTGTAATATTTATGTGCAATAAACCTACGTCAGTAGTCAGCATCAGGCCATCAGGGGACTCCTTGAAGTTAGCCATCAAAAGTCGGACAACAAGGGATGTTGGATCATCAGTTGCGTTTTGTGCCAGGATTGTCTGGACATTAGCAGTCTTGACTTTAGTGCGGAAGTACTTCACAATGGCATTACCACACTCCTCAATTGACAGTTCCAAGGCACGGACGATGGCAACATCAGTCAGCAACTCAAAGTGAGAAAAGATTCCACGTTGTGTAAACAGGTAAGGCCAGCTGGTTTGCAGATCAGCTAGGGAGGGAGCAGGGAGCCTATTTATATGTTTGCGCTGAAGGCTAAATGTGGTGTTCATCTAATCAGTCACTTCAGGCCTATCCGCTCCGTTAATGCCGTACTTGCTGTGAGTGCTCTGTAATCTTTGACGCTTCTCTTCCACTGTGTCATCAGTTTCCTCTGGAGGAAGTTCTGGCTGGAATCTTGTGCATCCATACAAATCAGTTGGTCCCCGTTTGACTCCAGCCATTCCACTGGGTCCTCATGATCTGAATCTTCGAAAGTTCCCAGAACGGTTGACATTCTCGAGTCTTGTTTTGAGTTTAGAGAGTAGAGAACTATACCCTCCAGCAATGAGCTTTCCACTTGGTGTCATATCAGCAAAGGTATCTGGATATTGACGGGCTATCTTCTGGCAGAAGAACGTGTGTGAATGTGTGGGATTATCCTCGTACTTCTGCACTTCATCAGCAAGTATTCTTATCATTTGCCGCCTCTTGTCAGGAGGGGGTCGTGTGCGTTCTGAAATTGCTGTCTGAATTTCCAGTGGCATCTTTTCCCATGGGACTTCGAAGGTTTCTGGTCAAGACTGGGATATATTTTCTGCATCATATCAACATGGCACATGAGATGGTTGCTTTGCTGAAGTGTGTGGTGAAATTGTTGGTATGCTGGAAAGTGAGGATGTGGAGGAACTCGAAGGACTAGAAAAAGGGGATACCATTGAGGGACTTGAAATAATCTCCAAGTCTAGTGTGACTACGTCTGTCTCTGAAATCATAAAAAGACATGCAATTTATAAATAAAACATCTATTGATTTGTAATATGTTCCTTTTTATATTAGTGGGTTCTTTACCTTGTTTGAATTTCTCCAACAACTTGCGTTGTTGAATGACAGGCAGCAGATCTTTGATGTCATCTTGCTGGATATACTTCAGGTCTTCCACAGACTCAACTCCACAGTTTTCAAGTGTGGAAATAATGTTTTCTTGGGTGTCTTCACAAAGACTGGGCAAGGCCTTAAGGGTTATCTCCATTATTGCGTCCCGTAATGACATTTGTCTAAAACTCAGAAACAGAATGGTGGAGTATTAGAAGAGACACACCCCACACCAAATATTCTGGCAGTGGGTAAAAGTCCAGTAGTTCATCTGATTCGATACATCAGTAGGAACTTGGCACAGGACTTGTATGATAAGAGTCAATCAAAGGAAGCCAAACAGCCTGGTGTTTCTCGCATATAAAAGTGAGTTTTTATGAACAATGATTTTCTTAATTTTTCCCACTAATAATTCATCATCACTATGACTTATTACAACAAACATGTTGCTCTTATACCTTGTCCCTTTCATTGTTACATCATTGGCAATCAAAGTGTTTGATGGATCCAGGTCGAGATGTTCAACTGACTTTGTATATTGTCATTGTAATCACTTGCAAAATACTCAGTCCCTTTGTCAACAACATCAGCTGGAAAGAGACTGCCAGCACTGAGAAAAGCTTGAAAAAGCTGATGTCTTTCTGATAAACTCTGGCAAATATTTTTGAAGTTGCGCAACTTCCTTGCACACTGTTTGAAGTAAGTGTGCTTACTGTTGCACACTCGAACAATAACCATGTCCAGGCGTGCATGAGTTTAAAAGAACTCGTTTATTCTTTCTTCATCTGGAAACATAAAAAACAAAGCACTCAGTCCAACGTGCGTCACACGGCTGGCGGCCATTGCCTACTGAACTGCGCATGCGTCACCAAACTTTCTATTAGGACCCCGGCTGCCCTCAGTGCCCGTCTAAAATCCTGATTATAATTCCCCTTTAGCAAGAGTCTCACAATTATCAATACACATTCACCTAAATAACCTGAGCTAAACTGTAACTGAACACAGCCTTTTCTTTGACAAACAAAATAAAAATAATTACACAAAATATTCAAATGGGAAAATATTCAAATGGGGGGGGTCCTGTTCTCTAGTCCATTAACAATAACTGGTTCCCCACACTCTCCCCCACAAAATAAATGTCGTCCCGACATAGCGAAATCCTTCTGGAGCAGCCGATTCTGCAGCTGGTATGGAGGTAGATTTGGAAGACAGTCTCTGGAGACACTTTCTGTATTAAACAGTCTGTAACATGGCAAGTATCTTCCTCTTCATGTCATGTTGCAAAGGCAGACCTCACTGGCCAAGTGATATCTTTAAAGGTACTCTGCTATCTCTGCAGGTCAGGTATCTCAGACTGTAAAGTTTAACTCTAATACCCTGCCCCCACCCATTATTCAGACCTGTATGTACTACTGTATGCTTACACATTTATCAGTCTAACTCAACATACCAGTGGTCTAAACTCCAGATGTGCACTCGTCAGTACTGAAAACATAATTACCCCATAAACATCTTTACTCTCATTTGGAAAACCGAACATACTTGAACGTCATAACCAAAGGTATTAACCGTAACATTACTAGTGTCTGACCATAAGTGTTGGGTGGCCTAGCCTATTGTATGTGAGCATGGTGGGTGGATTTCTTTGTCTAGAAGGATACTGTCTTATAACCGGAGACGAAGGCTCAGGACATGTCTCGTCCACTTCCTCAGACGACTCTGTTTCCTCTGAGTCCTGGTCGACAGCTTCATCAGCCGATGATCGTTCCTCCATCGCCGGTTCCTCATTTTCCAACTCTCCTCCTTCCAGCTCTACATCCTCGCCTAGAATTGCTTGAGGCTGACCTTCCTCTGTCCCTCCTCTCAGCTGGTCTCCAATCCGATCAGGCGAGGCTTCCGGGTGTGTGATGAACCTCCAGCTGTCTTCATCCTCAGAGTCACTACCCCCATCCTGTTTCATAGGGTCTTTCTGTTTCCTTTTTTGTCTGTTTCGCTGTTTCGTCTTTCGATCCATCTTTATCCCCACCTCAGTCTCTAGTTCCAGCGGTAGAAAGTCACAGGGAAGTAATAAGTTCCGGTGCAGCACTCTGATCTTCCCCGCTCCTTTCTCTGGTTTTACTGCATAAACAGGACCTTCCTTGTGTTTCCTGTCAGTGACTATGTACACCTTATCCTCCCAGTACGACCTGAGTTTTCCCGGTCCACCTCTTTCCTTGAAATTGCGCACCAGAACTCTGGATCCAGGCTGCAGTTCCACTCCATGGGTTTTCCGGTCGTACACCATCTTTGCCCTATTTCGTTCGATCTGAGCTGTCGCAGAAGCCAACCTGTACGCTTCCTGCATCCGCTTCTTCCACTTACTGGCATAATCACTGTGAGAGGTACTCTGATTGGAAGGTGTCAATCCAAACATCATATCCACTGGTAGTCGAGGGCTCCTGCCATAAAGAAGGTAGTACGGTGCATATCCGGTTGCTTCACTGCGTGTACAGTTATACGCATGCACCACTTTTGGTAGGGAGCTCTTCCAATCTGACTTCTCCTTCTCTGTCAAAGTCCTGAGCATGGAAAGGAGGGTTCGATTAAACCTTTCCGCTTGCCGATTCCCAGCTGCATGATAAGGTGTTGTCCGGGAACCTTGCGTGCCACAATACCTTTCCAGCTGTGAAAACAGTTTATTTTCGAATTCTTTGCCTTGATCGTGATGGAGCTTGGCTGGAAATCCAAACTTCAGGGCAAAGTCTCCAAAGATCTTTTCTGCTGCAGTTCTTGCAGACTTGTTTGTGCATGCATAGGCTTGTGCAAAGCGGGTAAAATGGTCTATGACCACTAGGATGTACTCGTAACCGCCTTTACATCGCTCTAAATGAAGAAAGTCAATGGAAACCATTTCGAATGGATATGTTGTTACTATGTTGACCAGTGGTGCTCTCGTTATTCGATTTGGGCGCTTCCGCTTTAGACAGCTACACACCTTGGTCACATAGTGCTCCACATCACTCTTCATATATGGCCAATAAAATCGATCTCGAATCAGGTTCAATGTTCTCTCCACCCCGAGGTGTCCCATTTCCTCATGCAGCTCTTGGTAGATTCGCTGGTGGAATACCTTGGGGAGCACCAACTGGGCTCGGGTGGAGGACTTCCTGAATAACAAACCATTTTCCTCAATATACAACTTGTTCCTGTCTCTGGCCAACACCGAAAAGCCATCCCGCCAGTTCCTTCTGCAATGCTGGGGCCATTGGTCTTTAATCACAAACCCACGCACCCTGCCAATCACTGGATCGTCTTCCTGCGCCCTCCTGCGCCCTCCTGAGGTCTTCTACTGGTATTGCGGCCACTGGTGTTATGTGTTCCTGCTCCTCATTACACATTGCTGTTATGACTCCTGGACACAGCCATGGTCCCTGGTCATGGGATGTAAGCTGTACAGATTGTGTAACAGACGAGATTACCTCCGGTTCCATCTCCTGGACACATGTGCGCATGTACTCCTCCATGTCCAGGGGCATTCTAGACAGCCCATCCGCATCTCCATTCGCCTTCCCTGGTCGATACCTAATGGAAAAGTTGAAGTCTGCTAACTCTGCGATCCAGCGGTGTGTAGTGGCGTTTAGCTTAGCTGTTGTTAAAACATAGGTTAGTGGGTTATTGTCTGTGTAAACAATGAAAGATGGTGCGTAATAGAGATACTCTCTAAACCGTTCACAGATCGCCCACTTCATTGCTAAGAACTCTAACTTTCCAGAATGAAGGTGGTAATTCTTTTCTGGAGAAGTTAGTGTTCTTGACCCATAACCTATCACTATCAACTTGCCTTGTTGTCTCTGGTATAACACCGCGCCGAGGCCTTCCTGGGGAGCATCACAATGCAACACAAACGGTTTCTCGAAGTCAGGGTAACCTAACAATGGGGGAGATAGCAGATACTCCAAGAGCTGACATAGAACCTCTCTATGCTGCTTAGTCCATTCAATTGGGTGGCTTGACGAGAGCTGATCTGAGTTCTTGTGTCTACCCTTGTTCATTTTTGAGCTTTTTACTCTCTCTCCTTTTGTCCCATGTCCAACTTTCTCTGTACACAGCAAGCTGTACAGGGGTCTTGCAGTACGTGAGAAATTGGGAATATACGGCCGATAGTATGATAGGAATCCCAACATTTTCCTCAGATCTCCCACTGTTTTGGGGATGCGGTCTTTGAGTGCTTGTACTGGTGCTATCTCTGCCGGATCCATGCAGTAGCCATCTTTAGATACAATCTTCCCCAGGAATTTCACCTTGTCTTTGAAGATCTCACACTTTTTAGGTGTCGACTTCACCCCGTGAGTCTGGTAGCGACGCAGCACCTCTCTCATGTCATGAAGGTGATCTTCAAAGGACCGGCTGTGGACTAGATTATCATCCAGGTAAGGTTGAGATGTTTCATCTCTCAGGCCTGCAAGACACTCCTCCATACTACGCTGGAACTCTGCTGGTGCTGAGGACAGGCCAAAGGGAATCCTTATCCACTCATATAGGCCCCACGGTGTTATGAAGGCTGTCAGTGGCCTACTACTCTCCTCCAGGAAACCCTGATGGTATGCCTTTCCCTGGTCCAAAACAGAGAACCATGCACTACCGCTCAAGTTGTTAAGCATGTCTTGCACTCGAGGGATGGGATGTCGGTCGGGAATAGACTTCCGATTTAGTTCTCGATAATCTACGCACAAGCGGAGGCTCCCATCCTTCTTGCGCACACAGACTATGGGTGATGAATATGAGGATCTGGACTTCTGAATCCAACCTCTGTTCAGCAGATCCTCCAGATACTCTTTCACCTCCTTAAGGAGTGGTTTGGGCACAGATGTATAGGTTCGCCTTACTGGGGTTGTGTCATTCAATCTGATTTTTAGCTGCAGTGATGGGATGCATCCCACATCATTTTCATCCTTAGAAAAAGCATTACTCTCCTCACGGAGCATCCTTCTCACGCCCTCTTGCTGCTCAGGGGTCAAGTGGTCAATGGGCACGGGTGGGTCAAACGGGTCACGTTTAGATGCAGCGGATTCTTTCGGTTGTGCTTGTGGATTGTCAAAAACTGGACAGTTGTCGCTGTTTAACGGTGAGGTTATCTCTGAGGATTTTCCAGTTACATCAACAGGTCTAGCTTCCACTGGGTAAACTGCCATAATCTGCTGTACATATCCCAGTGGAATGCGTGGCCTCAAGATGATGTCTGAATGGCTGTCGTTTGTGATCGGGATTGCTACGGCTGACCAATTTCCCTTCTTTAAGCAGACAACAGTTTTGGAAATGTTCAAACCCTCTGGCCATTTTGGAATCTCCTCTGGCTCAAACAGCACTTCCTGTTTTCTTGTGAGGGAACCCATCCTTACACTGCACTTCACCTCTTTGGTTTGACCTGCTGGGATGACTGTTTTTAAACGTCCCATTCTCACCACTGCTCCCTCATCGTTTTGGTGAGCACTTTTTACTAAATGAATTAGCACCTCAGCCTTTTTTCAATCAAATGAGAAAGCTTCTTTCACTGCTAGAGATGTGACACCAGGTTGTTGTTCCATTCCATTTTTCACTAAAAGTTCAATAACATTGTAGCCAATTATTGGTGGCTCAGCAACCCCAGGCTCATTTGAGACCAGCACAGGCACAAGCAGTTCTGACGTCAGACCCCCCTTAAATCCAAGTTTGACTCTTATTTCAATCCAACCCGCAAACGGTATGGGAGTCTGGTTAGCTGCTTTCCCAATCAGCACCTCTCCTTCCTCTAGGAGCTCACCTGTACTGCGCAACATCATGTGTGGAAGATGGAACCTCCTCCAGCTCTCGTTAATGATGGTGACCTGAGAGCCTGTATCCCACAACGCCTTGGTTGGCACATCCTCCAAGAAACAGTCCACCATGCATTTGTTTCCAATCAAAGCTTTTAACTTGTTATGATGGTGTGTAGAGAGATGGCTAGCATAAGTGGCACCCATAGTTTTCTTTGTCTTTTCTTCCATTTGCATTTGTGCCTCCAGCTGTCCAATCCGCTCACAGAGCTGTTCATACACTTTTCCCTCTGTGTCAGCTTGGGATGCAATAGGTTGTTGTGGGTGTACGGCTGACTGCACATCCACCTTCATATTCTCAGGTTTTATCATCAATCCTCTTGGACCTCTGCAGCCCCTCGAGAAATGTCCCAACTGTCCACATTTATAACAATGTTCACATTGATCACCTCTGTTTTGCTCCTCACAGTCTTTACATCCCCTTTTCACACTCCTCTTTGTTCTGTATGCAGGCTGAGCATTGATCATGCTTTTTTTCATCTCAGCAATTTCTTCTCTGAGCATTTTTACTGTTTCATAAAGTTCTGACTCCCTTGAACTGTAAGCTGTAGGTGTTTTACGTATTTTAGGCTTCACGGCTTCAGCTGACTGTTCGTGGATTGTCATAATGGCATCAGCTGCAGCCTGATTTTGTTGTCTAATCTGCGTCTCTGTCTGAAGCTCGTTCACTTTCAGAGTTTTAATGTTGTTTTTCCTTTGTTTGGTTTGTCGCTCTGAATCCACACTCGCAGCCTCATTCATCTTTTCGATAAGAGTCTCATCAGTCACATTCTGATCATCAAGGTAAGGTTTGAGCTGAAACTTAATATTGTCACTCAACAGCCCAGTACTGACTGACCTCAGAAACTTTCTTTTTATGAACTCAGTGCTGTACTGCTCATCCGTATCCATTTCTCTTGAAGCCAGCAGCAGCCTCTCTTTTAACTCAATGGCTCTGAAAAGGAAATTTTGAGGGCTCTCACGGCTGTCTTGTGTAATGTTTATTAGTCTCTGGTAAATATCGGCAGAGCTGTCCTCCTTGAAATGCCCCTTTAATATCGCCTTCAGCTGGGGCAGGGTCAGGTCACGTTTTATTTCCAGCATGTCACGAATACTTAAACCAGGGCTGATTGACTTAATCACAGCCTCTATGATTTCTGCTTCACTGTGTCCTTTACTCAGGCCTCTTTCAATCTGGTGCATTAGATTTGTGTATGACAGTCTGTCTTTCTGCCCCTTCTCTCCGATTTGACCACATATTTTAAAATCTCGTCGTATGGTCACTTCTGGCAGTTTGTTACCTGTGTGTGGAGTCACATTTTCAGTTCTCTGAGGCCTGCTGATCTGTTCATTCAGTCTCTTAACTTCCTCTTGCAAAGCTTGGCTGTTAATACAAAGCTGTGAGTATTTTTCTGCAAGCTCGCTCTTTTCCGTTTCAGCTTGGTTGTCTTGTGATAAGTTAATGGTTATTTCCTCTTCAGTAGCAACTACAGATGGTTCTGAGATGTGTTTAATAGATTTTAACATCCTCAGCAAATAACACCTTGCTACTTCACTTTCTTCTTCATTCATCACAGCATCAATGGACTCTGTTATTAATCGTATTAACGCTCGCCTGGTTGCAGCATTTCCACATTGGATTTTTCCTTCTGCACACACCTCTTTGAGCTGATCCAACTGCAGGAGCCATAGCTGCTGGGACACGTTCTCTGCCAGCTGCTCCGTGTCGGTCACGCGCGGTGCGTGCGCGCTCCCGTCGCTGCCAGCTCCGGCCTGCATCACTCCAAGAGAGCCGCTGGGGCGTTAATATCTTGGTGGGACCTCCAATATTTTGTTGCACACTCGAACAATAACCATGTCCAGGCGTGCATGAGTTTAAAATAACTCGTTTATTCTTTCTTCATCTGGAAACATAAAAAACAAAGCACTCAGTCCAACGTGCGTCACACGGCTGGCGGCCATTGCCTACTGAACTGCGCATGCGTCACCAAACTTTCTATTAGGACTAAGTTATCGTTCCGCTACCGATTACCACCTTACAGTTAGCTTGTTTCCTATTTATATTCTAAACATGTCGATCGATAAATGTTATACTCTTTTGCTCACCTGGAAACATAAAAAACAAAGCACTCAGTCCAACGTGCGTCACACGGCTGGCGGCCATTGCCTACTGAACTGCGCATGCGTCACCAAACTTTCTATTAGGACCCCGGCTGCCCTCAGTGCCCGTCTAAAATCCTGATTATAATTCCCCTTTAGCAAGAGTCTCACAATTATCAATACACATTCACTTAAATAACCTGAGCTAAACTGTAACTGAACACAGCCTTTTCTTTGACAAACAAAATAAAAATAATTACACAAAATATTCAAATGGGAAAATATTCAAATGGGGGGGGTCCTGTTCTCTAGTCCATTAACAATAACTGGTTCCCCACATTACTTTCAAACCTTAGTGTCCAAATATGAATCAATGGCCCAAACTTAACAATGAGGTCTGGATAATGACACAAATAGTGATGTTTGGGCTTCAATGGATGTTCTTGAAAACTTTCCTTCCTACTTTGCAAATACTCTTCTATCAGAACACGGAGGTATGTGATCTGACCAGCAGTTATCTTTGGAGCACAAACAAGACTGACAATCTCTCTCAGCTGCAAAATTAGCTGCCAAACTTCAACTTCTGATTCTTTGTTTATTTTGTCACCAATCAACACGTGGAGCATCCTGAGAAAACTCCAGTTCTGTACTGCATTTCCAGATAGTTTTCCAGCACCAGGGTTTACTTCACAAGGTTTGTTACTTGCATCATTACCAAGATATTTGAATCCATTTATGCGCCGATTCAGTTCAAGGTAGGAGAAATGTTTTTCTTTTGTTATGAGGTGATTAATGAACAATGCCACATCTGATGAAACAATGCCCTCAAAAAGGTCATGGCCAAGGCAGGGAGGTAATCCTGGCAGACAAACATGAAACTGAGCAAGTTCATTGAAGATTGAGTCAAATTTGACACCTTTAGCATCACTTGCCCCAACATTATCTCTGTTGGCCAGAACATTTACTTTATATGACTCTTCAGTGCAGTCTGTGCCTTTGGCAAGAGGATCAGTCAGAAATGTTTTTCGATCAATCTCACAATACCAGCAAAAATACATAGTCCTGGAAAAGCTTTCCACTAAGCCCCCAATACTGTGTGAACCTAAATTGTCTCCTGCAATGGCACCAGTTACTTCAAGATCTTTGAGATTTTTAAGAAGAGGTCCAAACACAAGATCCTGTCCAAAATACTTAAAATCTTGCTCTCAACAAAGTAGCACAAGTTGCATTTGATCTATGCTAGATCTGTTGTGTGGCAGAATATTTGCAAGAGTCATATAAACTGCCAAAATCTTGTGCTTCTTTCTCCCAGAGCCAAGAGGATTCACTACTTCAAAAGAATCCCGATAAAGTATGCCACCCAATGAGTATTCTGCATCCCTGGACAGTATGTTTTCAACCATATTTGTGCCATCCCAAACATCCTGAAAAACATTTTCATTTCTTTGGATGTTTTTTGTTAGTTTATGGTATTCCATCACTGATTTACACTGAAATAGGGACTCTATGGTCTTCTTCAAAGGGATATACTGTGCAAAGCATTCCATTCCAGACTCATTTTGACCAAGACAGATGGACACTGGCTCAACATAATTGAAGCAGTTTTTAAAAACTGTTTTCCTGTGGTGATCTGTGTGGAGTGCCTCTGTATTGCAAGCCCTGAATATATCCTCCTCTATTAAAATGTCAATCACATTTTCTATTTGTGTTTCTGAGAGTCCAAGAGTAAGTAGCTTTTCCTTGAGATGGAATAGCAAATGTGACTGATTCATTGCATGCATTTCCCCAAACCCTTCAATAATAGTATTTATGGCAGATGATGGAATGAGTAGCTTGGCTTGTAATTTCAAATAAAACAAAGCCAACTGTCTCAAAAACAGGTCTTTTTCTGTTTCCTCTGGAAAGATCTCCTGTTCATTACTGAAGCAACTTGATGCATCTGGCTCCAAATTACAAGCTCTATCATGTGTATCATAAGAGCTACAATGATCTGCTAAGCCTCCTGTCATTGATGTACTTTTTTCAGAAGAATTTTTATGCTTTCTTGACAGATGTGAAGTAAATGTTGACTTGACCGTAAAACGTTTTGTGCATTTTTTGAAAGGGCATGGAACTCATTTTCCCTCTTTCATATGGATTTTAAGATGGGCAAAAAGACTCCTCATATCTTGAAATTTAGCATTACAGAACCCCACATGACATTTTAAATCAGTTTCACATCCAGTAGCATTCTTGTGTGTATCTTTATGGCGATAAATGTGACATTTAAAAGATGAAAATTCACTAAAAACCTGCTGCACCCAGAAATACCACACTTGAACACCACATTTGACATGCAACAATGCTTTCGCATATGCCTTACATAAGTAAATACATTACTGCACATCTTGGAACATATGTTGCAAAATGTCATTTTAAAGATATTTTTTTATTTCTCGTAGTACCACAAAAATCTAAAAATGACAGTGTCTTCAGGATACCAAAAGAGTCATAGCATACCTTTCATGTGATTCAGGTACACAGTGAAATTTCGGTCTGGAAATGATGCCTGCAACAAAACGGAAAAAATAAATGTAAACAAAATATATATTTAGTAAAAAAAATGCTGAATTTCTGAATTGCATAATCAAGGTCTAAACATGCAATAAAATTATTATTATTATTATTATTATTATTATTATTAATAATAATAATAATAATAATCTGATGCTAAATATTTCACAAAAGAGATCAGTTTTGATCAACTTTAACCATAAAAGTACTGTGTGTGTGTGTGTGTGTGTGTTTTAGGGAGGAAGAAAAGATAACAGAGAAGGGTGCCCTTTCTCATCTCTTTTTTGTCATGCTCTTATGTTTGCTGGTCGAAGGTGGGTAGTATTGTACTTGAGCAACTTTTTGAAAAATAATAAATAAATAAATATCACTACTCTTGCTCGAGTACTCTGGTAACTGGATTGAATTTAGATCTAGCAGGTTTTAGACGTGAAATCAAAGACTGGCTGATGCCCACATATAGGGCGTTACAGTAGTCAAACCTAGTCGTCACGAAAGCATAGATGAGAATCTCGAAATTATGTCGTGATAAGGATGTTTTTATCATTGCTAGCTGTCTCAGGTGAAAAAAGCTAGCACTCACCACCAAGCTTATTTGTTTATCAAAACAGAAATGTCTATCCATTTTCACACCAAGATTAGAGACAGTGGGCTTAAGAAACTGGGTTAACGGTCCCAAATCCAAATGGTCATTACCACCTGCATGTCTAGGGCCAAGTTGTAAGACCTCGGTTTTGGTTTCATTAAAATACAAAAAGTTCTCAGACATCCATGATTTAACCATATCTATAATATCCAATAATTTTACTGCATAAAAATGTTTTCACGGCTAAGGGGCACGTAGATTTGACTATCGTCCGCATACAGGTGAAAAGGCACTCCAAACCGTCGAAAAATAGCCCCCAGGGGAAGCAGGTACAAGGTGAAAAACAGTGGCCCAGGAATGGACCCCTGAGGAACACCACATGTCAGGGGAGCTGTGGAGAACACTGAGTCACCAATTTTAACACAGAAGCTCCTGTCAGACAAGTAGGAATGAAACCATTTCAGAGCCACTCCACGGATACCAACAGTATTTTCCAGGCGACTCAAGAGAATTTCACGGTCTACCATATCAAAAGCTGCGGGCAAGTCCAGAAGCACCAAGACTACAGTATGACCGGAGTCAAAGGACAGCAAGATGTCATTTACCACCCTCAGCAGTGCCGTTTCAGTTCAGTGGCCCTTTTTGAAGCCAGACTGAAAAACCTCAGGAATCCCATGCTCATCTAGGAACTCTTTTAGTTGTTCAAAGACAATTATTTCCAGAAGTTTGGACAAAAATGGGAGCTTGGAAATTTGGTCGGACATGTAACATACATGTAAAAGAAACTCACACAAAGAAATTGCAAATGCTTCGAGACATTTCAGAAACTCCATTGAGACATTCTTTTGGTTTATGCTGCCAACAGAGTACTGATTGATAATGCCAATTTTTCATGTTCACAAAGCACAAAAACAGTAAGAGAACTTAAAAACAATAAAACTGTAAGTTAAGTTTGTTTTGACATATGGCTGAGCCTCATTAACAAATGAAATGACAACTCCCCGACTGTCTTCGTAGCACATTACGCTATATTCCTGAACAGAGAATGAAACATCCCCCAGCTTGTTTAAAACAGCAGAGGTTCATGGAGTGCTTCTAAAGTGTAGGAAGAATGTGAGTACCTTTGGTGCTCTTCAGCACTTGGATACAGGTATGGCAAAAAAGAGAGGTCTGCGGCACTCAGGAGGATGAAAATAGTTTAAAAGCCTTTATTTTAACATGTCTACTAGTTTCAGCCACACTGGCCTTTGTCAGGACTTTGTGTGTCCTAAAGAAGGCCAGTGTGGCTGAAACTAGTAGACATGATAAAATATAGGCTTTTTAACTATTTTCATCCTCCTAAGTGCCGCAGACCTCTCTTTTTTGCTAAACTACATACATTATTTACCGACTGTTTCAACACAGCTCAAAGTCTTTCTATGTGCCACTGATTGTAGTAGTCCTAGTTGGCAGAAAGCACAAGGGCATGTCACATGTTGAAAATTTGACAGGGGTTTTTGCTTGGCACTTTCTGCACCTCAGCCGGCCATGTGTTTTGTCCCCACCACTGCTGATGTACACCAAACGATGATGGTTTTCTGTGTTCTGTTCCTCCTGTTGCGCTGACCTGGTGGATCCTGCAGCTGCTAGCTCCAAGACTAGGGTTTCATATTTCATATTTCAAGAAGGGATAAAGACATAAACACGCTTACCTATCCAGCAAAATATCCAGCCCATCTAGAAACATGTCCTCAGCAACTGAGTCCACCGTAGAAGCGTCACTCTCTGCCTTGGACACCTCCCAATCCAATTCATCGCTGTCACGCCGTGTACATGCCTCCACAACTTCATCGAGCATGTATTTACATTTCTCTGTCCGTTTAGCCATACTTACAACTCGATATAACGCTGTAAAACCACGAGAAACCACCATGCGTACTTTACACGCCAATCCTCCAAACAAAAGAAATGCCGGTTGCGCACAGCCCCTAAGCTTCTGTTTACAGGAAAGCATCACAAATTACACATCGGTGTGTTCAGCTGCTCATTGGCTGTAAGTCTGAAGCATCACTCACAGCGTCCAATTAAAGTGGTTGATTCTACAAAGGTGGGAGAAGTGCGTCCGTGCTATACTGTCTGTGACATTCATTGGCTATTTGAGGTGGAAGTCAACCCCCAGACCCTTCCTAATTGGCCAAACTCAATGTCAATCAAATGCTAACACTTCCGCGTAGCATTCTGTAGCATATTTATTGCAGATAGAAATAAATTACGCCTGATATGAGCAATAGAAATGAAAAAAAAAATGTCGGAGCTGATCTCAAGTTGAGAAATTTTTCTGCAGTATTTGTGTGTTTGAGGATCTATTGTGCATTGTGAACCTAATTGTTTTACTGGATTATATTCGCTGGACCCTTATGGACAGAATGAGACCATGCTTTCTGGGAGTTATTGCTGTTTGACTTGCAGGGAGACATCAAAGGTAGTAAATTCCTAAAGTTTTTGCTCTTCTGTAAAAAAGGCTTTGGTGTCAGTGCTGTGTTTGTTGCACGTCAAAATGGGTTTTGTCATCGGAAAGATGGGGGGGGGGGGGGTTACGGATGCCAGGCCGATCTGCAGACCTTCAGACACCAAGGGTGTTTCTCAATGTTAAGGAACCTTGCCTGCCTTGGCAGGCAAGACGCCTTGCTTACGAGGACACTGTCCTTCCTTGGTCAAAGAAAATGGTTAAATGGAACAGACTTACCCCACATGACCGCGGCTGGCCCAGAGCACACTCACTGCTTACGTGCTCTGTTTACGTCCCTCCCATCACTTTTTAAATTGTGTGTTTACTTTTTAAATTGTGTATATATTGGTTAAATCACATGTGTAAGCGAGTTAGTACCTGCTAGCCACCGAAGCTGCAACTACTAAGCAACTAACCAACCATAACTGCTTTGGATCTGAAAAAACATTTTAGATAGAAGCCCAATAGCTACAATTAGTTGACTTACATTTAAACTGGACATTTTCCCCCAAAGTAGCTGCTGCCAGCTCCTGATCATATCTGTTTGAAAATACCGTGCTATATTCTGGGAAATTTTTGACCGAGAGAAGGCAACAAGGACAACCTTGCATGTATCCTTGGTGAATTAGCTAAATGGCAGACAAACGGAGGACAAACGCCTCAGTAGCACATGAACATTGGAACTGATTGGAAATCAGTCCTTACTCTGTATGATTCATCACTGGACATGGTGCTGGCTGGTCTTTTCACATATCAGCAGTGAACTAACACCCCGACGGCTAGAAAATCTGTTCCATTGTTGCAATACCACCTCTAAACACTAGATGTTGCTATAGTGTCCGTGTTCCATATTCAACCTTTAGGTTTGCATGCAAATATTCCCATTCTAAAGCGTTCATTGATAAACAATCAGGAAACAGTTCTTCTAATTCTCCTTTCTCCTTGGACTCAGGATTAAATAAATAAGGTTGTACCTCCAAAGACATTTTGGTCCAACATTACCACATTCTGAGTTTTGTTGACAAAGACAGCAGAAAAGTCACTGTTAGCCAATTAGAGGTGATACATTTGCATATCATGTCATTCGCCTTCACCCCCTTCGACACACTTGTACCCCCTGAAACTGGAGTGTGAGAGCTTTTTTATCCACAGAAAACAACTCACAAGGCATTTATTCATTCTTTCATACTGGAGACCAAGCTGGATTTATTTAAATAAATGAGTGTATGAGAGTTTTAATCTCAGCTGGACTGTACCATAACTTCAGTCCTCAGGCACACATAATATTCACAAAATAACTGAATATCCACATTAGCTTGTCCATTCCCACTTTACTTCCTTTATTCATAATAAGATGTTATGTAAAGTAGAAGAAACTATGGTGACTCTTTACAGTTTGGATTGTTGCTTGTTTGTTTCCAAAGCCTCTTCCTCTGCTGTGTTTTGGTTCTGGTAGCTGAGAAAAGTGTGATCCTGGTTTAGGTAGGAAGTGATGAACTCTGGGTAGTGTCTCTTCAGGACAATCTCCAGGAACATGTCAGCGGCTGAGTATAACCTCTGTTTGGTCCTGCAAACAAGCACATGACACAAGAACTTCTGAGCCTCAGTGATACATAGGACATCAACAACATTTCTTGAAAAGATTTTCTGTCTGGCTGGGGGAGTTCTCGTCATCTGAGACCCCCTTGAGCTGTGGGGTTCCTCAGGGCTCCATCTTGCTACCTATACTTTTCTCCCTCTATATGATTCCCTGGGGTTGATCCTTCAGAAGTATGGTCTGTCCTTCCATTTCTTTGCAGCTGACCTGCAAATTCACTTCCCATTGGGAGGATTTCATTTTAGGATTGATATTAAAATTTTAATCCTGGTTTTCAAATGTCTTAATGGTCAGGCACCCTCATACTTATCAGAGCTCCTACACAGCTGCTTTTAGAAGTGCCCAGGACTCGCTGATTGATGATTAATGATATTCACAATAACTTTACTTGCAGTAAATTCTCCAAATATCCTCAAATGACATTTAAACATAAATAATAAACTCCAACATCATTTTGTCTTTCTAAGCTGTAACTTAAAAAACTGAACTATTGAAAAATATAAATATTTTTCATCTTTAGAAAGTTAAAGCTGAAATGGAAAAATCTGCAAAACAAGCTAGCTTTTAAACACAAACATGGTCACGGAACTCTCCCCCCTCCCGTCGGGTATCATCCCTAGGCCACGCCTGCCTGATATGGGAACCCGCATTACCAGAGGAAACAAGAGAGCGCTAAACACCAGTCGCTGTTTTCTAGGTCCAAACGTCTCTTGTCTTCAAATGGTGTTTTTCTTTTTGGGACTCTGATAGTTTGTCCTAAAGTTGAAGTGGTAGCAGCCGGCTGTTTCTCCTCTGATATTATTGAGCGGAGAACCTCTCACACCAGTGATGTTCTGTTGCTAAATACATGAGTGTGTAATGAGTGGAGGACCCAGGGAAGTGCAGCGATTCGGCAAGACCGAGAACCAGATGGTCCAATGGTTGGTTTTGAACCAAGCCGTGTTATTGGTGGAGGCTTTTAGACAAATGCAGAGAACTACTTTTTTTTTTAAATCTCCACAATACATTTATAGCTATACTATGTTAGAACGTTGTTAAAAGGCATGAAAAAATGTTTTAAACTAGCTTGTTTTGCAGAATAAAACAGGATCAGCACAGCAGAGACACCGCGTTCTACATTCTGTAACAGGTTGTTTAGTACCCAAACTAATACATAAAAATACCAAAAAAATAAATAAATAAAAATGGTCCTCAGGTAGGTTGCCTTCAGTTTTTTTTCCTACCACCTTATGGAACAGCAACCATCCATCCACCTGTCTATGTCCTCACACTCAGCTAGCATCCACAAAGCAGCACTGAAGTCCTGGGGCCTCATTTATCAACCGTACTTACGCACAGATCTGTGCGTATTTCGTGCGTGGGACTGATTTTACACATTGTGTGGTATTTACCAATTTGTACTTGTGCGTGAAAACGTTCCTAAATATAAGAACAGCTCTGACCATGCGTAGGAACAGCATCTAGTGGCGGAATGAGGGAACCACAATTCTGAAGGTCTCAGTGATCCACGCGTGTTCCTCATCCACTAATTATTTTACCCAATAAATAATTATTTTGGTGGATAAACAGCTGTGTCACATTATTGGTGCTAAAACACCCGTGACCGACGGGAATCTGACATTGTAGAACGGCTGATTTCGTGTTATTTCGTAATCACAAATTTTACTCTTCCCATTTTCATGATGTTTTAAATCATTTTGAATTTATTTATTTATTATGTTTTAATTTAATTACTTTGTCCTTGTGAAGTGCCTCGTGAATTTTCTTGAGATGCGCTATATAAAAGGTCGTTTATTATTCTTATTCTTATTATTGGAGGATTTAGCAGAGCAGAGTGCACTCCGGGAGGGAACGGCTCTTCCGTGAGCGCAGCACACTGATCCGATTCCAGTCCATATTCTATTTTACAAATAAAAGAACCCTCTAGAACCTCCTCTGCTCCCCGATCATACACGCGTTGTCAAGTGTCCAGTGCATCGATCTCGATGTCAATTAAGTTTTTCTTTTTTTTCCGGGAAGAACCCAGGGAATCCCCTCCTGATCTGAGGACGTAGTGTGACCAAATATGGTTAATTCAGGGTGTTTCTTTATGTAAATGATGATAACCGGGCACGAGCACCTTGGTGCGCACAGGTGGGATTTATTATCAGACGATTACGGAGGAACGTGCGTACGAGAGGCCACCGCATGTTTCATAAATCAGACTTTTGACTGTTTGTACACACATTCTAAATTTCATCCGTAGGAGGGAATATAGAAACGTTTCTACGAACGTTTGATAAATGAGGCCCCTGGACTCTGACAAGGCATCTCTTTAGTTGGCACCAATTGGGTCGTCCCTCCAAAGAAAAAACAGTCTGCACACGAGAATAGCTCTAAAGGTTTCAGGAAAACTCGGGCAGAGCCGTCTCCTACAACATGACCCGCGTCTTCTGTGGTAGATACTTGGTGTTCACGACAACAGCCACTGTATAACCGTGTTCATGAAGCTAATATTTCAAATGATTTGCTAACTTCACACAAAAATGTGTGTTTAAGTAGAGAGGAAACCTTTAGAGCATTTGAAGCCCTTCTTACCTGGCAGAGAAACAGCGAATGCTGAATTCAGATGTGAGCTCCTTCATGATGTCAGCCACCAGCTGCCTGTTCACCACCCTGTTGTCATCCTCCAGCTGAGCCTGGTGACGGATCCACTGCCACACCTGACACAGTCATTTTATTCACTGTTAGTGGGACGGAATATCCTCAGTGTTGGGTTTTACTGTCTGTATGTATGAATGAATGAATGAATGAATGAATGAATGAATGAATGAATGAATGCACCTTTATTTATCTCAATTGGGCAATTTCATTTGTATTCAAAGGGAGAGAGAGAAAAAAATACACCCAAGTAAAAACAACCTAGAACACACAGCAACCAGCTCTCATCCAGTCAGGGACAACTTCAGCCAGTTGGGGCCAAGGAGCACCTATCTGAGAATTCCTGACTCAGAATATGATCAGGATTACCAATAATCTGTCTGGCTTTTTGGATAGGGAGCATAAATTCGTCTGCTGAACATCAATGATTTAGAATAAACTGTGATGATGCTACTAAGACTGATCTTCTCCTTCACTGACAAACCATAAAACCAGCACACCGTCAGACTTACAATAAAAGAATGACAAAAGTTATTTTAAAAAGATTTTGGAAACATTACATGTTCAGCTTCGTCAGCAGGTAGATGCGTTGTTGACCGCACTTTTGTTATTTTAAAACATCCCCAAAATTCCAAAAGACTAGATAAAGAGGAACATGATGCTTGAGCTGTAAGATTATCTGGTCCCAGAAGGTTTAAAAACTGCTGTTATATCTGACATCTGTTAGTGCTGTTTGTATCTGTTGTACTTTTACTGCCTTCTTAGATGGATGGGAGTCTCTTCAAAAAGAGGTTTTAATCCCAACAAACTCTTTACTTGGTTTAATAAAGCCAACAATAACTCTAAGTCCATCCATGCATTGTCTTCCATTAATCCGGGGTCAGGTCAGGGGGCAGCAGCCTAAGCAGAGAGGCCCAGACTTCCCTCTCCCCAGCCACTTGGACCAGCTCCTCCAGGGGAATCCCAAGGTGTTCCCTGGCCAACCGAGAGACATAGTTCCGTGCCCGGAAAACCTCACCAGGAAGGCCTCCAGGAGGCATCCTAAACAGATGCCCGAGCCACCTCAACTGGCTCCTCTCGATGTGGAAGAGCAGCAGATCTACTTCGAGCCCCTCCCGGATGACCGAGCTTCTCACCCTATCTCTAAGGGAGAGCCCAGACACCCTGCAGACTCATTTCTCATTTCAGCTGCTTGTATCTGCGACCTAATTCTTCCAAAGCTCGTGACCATAGATGAGGGTAGGAATGTAGATTGACCAGTAAATCGAGAGCTTCGCCTTCCATCTCAGCTCCCTCTTCATCACGACAGACCGGTACAACGACCGCATCACTGCAGACGCAGCACCAATCCATCTATCGATTTCCCGCTCCATCTTTCCCTCACTCATGAACAAGACCATGAGATACTTAAACTCCTCCACTTGGGGCAGGACCTCGTCCCTGACCTGGAGAAGGCATTCTACCCTTTTCCGACTAAAGACCATGGTCTCGGATTTAGAGGAGCTGATTCTCATCCCAGCTGCTTCACACCCGGCTGTGAACTGCTCCAGCGAAAGCCGGAGATCACGTTCTGACGAAGCCAACAGGACCACATCATCTGCAAAAGCAGAGACCTGATCCTTAGGCCACCAAAACGGATCCCCTCAACACCTTGGCTGTGCCTAGAAATCCTGTCCATAAAAGTTATGAACAGAAGCTGAACCCTAAGTGTTTGACAGAACTTCTCTATCTATGGCTGAGAACACTTACATTTTCATCATCATCTTTCATCATCATCTTTATTTATAACGCACTTTTCAATAGCCAAAAGGCAAACCAAAGTGCTGTACACACAAAAAAAAATTTAAAACATCATTGACCCAAGCAAGGGTCCACAAGATATAAATTAAAACAAATAAAAGCAGGAGATAAAACCAAAAATGATAGAAAAAAAGAGATTAAAAATGAATAAGAACTGGCTAAAATATCTAAAAACCTAGCTAACTCACGTGCTGAGGAAACGCCACAGTATAAAAATGGGTCTTCATCCGACTCTTAAAAACAAGCAGTGAGGGTGCTTGTCTGACCGTGGGTGGAAGGTCATTCCACAGCTTAAGGGCCAAAACTGAGAAGGCCCTGCCTCCTCTGGTTGAGCACTTCACTCGTGGAACGACCAGCAAGTCTTGCTGTGCTGACCTAAGTGCACGTGATGGGACATATCGTGTGAGAAGATCAGACAAATAGCGCGAAGCACAGCCCTGCAGAGACTTGTAAACAAAGACAAGTATCTTAAAGCTGACCCTGAATGAAATTGGAAGCCAATGAAGATGGGCCAAAACAGGCGTGATATGCTCCCGCTTTCTGGTGCCTGTCAGGAATCTAGCAGCAGCGTTTTGCACAAGCTGGAGCCGCGCAACTGCAGCCTTGCTAACTCCTGAGTAAAGGGAGTTGCTGTAGTCTAAACGTGAAGTAATAAAAGCATGGACTACAGTCTCCAAGTGAGCCCGCGACACCAGAGGCTTGATCTTGGATAGACGCCAAAGATGCAAAAAGCAAGAGCGCACAACTCCATTAATGTGAGTCTCCAGCTTTAGTGATGCATCCAACTTCACACCCAAATCATTGACTATCTCCTTCTTAAAGGAGGCCAGTGAAGAGAGGTCAAGTTCTTGATTAGAAGCATGAGTAACACTAGAATTAAAAACAATGACCTCCATTTTGCCCTCATTAAAACTTAAAAAGCTGGAGGCCATCCATGCTCGAACCTCCCCCAGGCAATCCATGAGGGGCTTGATTGAGCCTGTAGAACCCTGCCTCAGGGGAAAATAAAGTTGACAGTCATCAGCATATAGATGAAAATTGACCTTGTGCTTTCGAAAAATTGAACCAAGGGGCAGCAGATAAAGGGAAAACAACAAAGGACCCAGAACAGACCCCTGAGGTACCCCCCAGGAGAGGCTGGCACAGGAGGAAGAGAAATCACCAAGCTTCATGCAGAAGCTTCTCCCTGAGAGATAGGACCTAACCCACTCCAAGACCTGTCCAGTGATCCCCACCCACTGCTCAAGCCGAGAAAGCAAAATATTGTGGTCCACAGTGTCAAAAGCTGATGAGAGATCTAATAATAGCAAAATCACAGCATCCTCTGAGTCGTTGGCAAAGAAAATATCATTTAAAACCTTTAAAAGAGCAGACTCAGTGCTGTACCCAATTCTAAAACCAGACTGGTACTCCTCCAAACACCCATGTTCCTCCAAAAACAACATCAGCTGCTGGTACATGCACTTCTCAAGCACTTTAAAGAGGAAGGGTAGCTGCGACACAGGCCTAAAATTAGGCAAGTCCGACGAATTAAGGCCTGTTTTTTTTAAAATGGGTAGCACCACTGCATGCTTGAAAGAAGACGGGACAACACTCGACTCCAAGCTACTATTAATAATAGCCAAAATAGAGGGGCCCAGTGTGGAAAAAGCCTCCTTACATAGCCTAGCAGGCAAAACATCCACAGGAGAGCCTGAGGGCCTCATACCAGAGACCATGTCCTCAAGCTCAGAGAGACCTATTTGCTGAAAGGGCTCAAACTTGTCACATGGAGGAATTAAATCTGTTAAATCAAACACCAGGGGATTAATCCCGGCTTGTATGTCTGCTACTTTGCCCACAAACAAGTGGAGAAAATCATTAGATTTAGCCACCGACGGTTCAGGGACTCCAGGATCAGACAAAGACAAGACAGAGTCAAGGGTTTTGAACAGGATACAAGGGTTCTGAGGGTTAGAAGTAATAATGTCAGTGAGGAACCTAGACTTTGCTAATTTCACTCCTTTCTGATAATCAGACCAGCATTGTTTTAAGATTTCCCGGGACACCTGTAGCCTGTCCTTTCTCCATTTTCGCTCTGCCCGCCTGCACTCACGCCTGAGGGCCCTTGTCCCAGGGTTCAACCAAGGTTCAATCCTGTGCCTGCACGGCCTCATACGAGCAGGTGCAACTGTGTCCAAAGAAGACCTGCACATAGCATCAAACTGGAGGATGAGATCATCTGTGCTGAGAGGCACAGAGGACTGGTGGAGCACTCCAGCATCAAACACAGCAGCGAACTCTGTCGCTGTAGATGGATTAATAGCCCGTCGCCGGATTGCAGGCAGGCAAGTCTTTACAGGTGGACATAGGGCTTCAAATTCAAATAAAGCAGGTGAATGATCAGATAAAATGGCATCCTCGACTGTTAAGTCCAAGATGGGTAAGTCAAATGACAGCACTAAGTTTTTACAGTATAACTAGCATCCCGTTTTGTCCTCTATCATTGTGATGTTAACCTGAGCTTTAGTGATTTAGTTCACCTGTGGGTGGATTCAAACTCTTCTAAACATTGTTATTGACTGTGTTTACGTGAAAGAGCATTTAATCCCAAACTCACCTGTGATCTAGAAATCTCTGCCGTGGCTGAATCTTCTACCTGACCTCTGAAGAAAAAGTGGCCTTTACCTACAAAACAGATTATGGTTTTATCGGCGAGTTCACACAAGACGACCTGTCCAGTCCTGCTTACCTGATAGCCAAGCGTTTATAAACAGGATACCCACCGCAATGTTGTACCTCAAACCATACAGAGTGACTCCTCCCTACAGAAATACATTGGAAGTTAAATTAAAGGGTGCTGAAGAATTTGTTGAAACAGTTTTTTCCTCTTTATACCCCCCCATCAAATATTTCCTGACCAAGGGCATGGAGAGGAGATCTTTAGGAGTCACGCTGACATCATCCCTAAGCCTGTGAAGCTGGTTGTCACCATCAGTGTGAATCTGAAAGAGCTAAAGAAGTTTTTTTTAGTTTTTATAGTTTTTATAGTGACGTGTCAGGAATGTAAAACTCTCTTGGGTGCTTACATCTTGCATGGGTTTAATCAGATTTAGGTCATACACCATGAAACCATCCACACCTGCACCGATTTCCAACATCTTCTGCCTAACAATAAATGAAAAGATGCAAAGTCTGAGCATATTCTTGAAATGTACAAAAGCACCTTTGCTTTGGTCCAGACACTTCACCAGCCACTGGGCTCCAGCAACACCACCACGCCTGGCGGCCATGTTGTGCCCAGGCTCTGACACCAGTGTTGGTGAAACGTTACCAACGTACTTTAATATTGCCTGACAAAAATGTTAAATTGCCAGACATGCTGACCGACCTCTCCTCTAAACTTGCAAATATTTTGCCATTAAAGAAACCACAAACTGTAAAATGATGGGAGCATCTTTTTTGGGGGTTGTTTTTCTCACATTTTGAGATTCTTCATGATTGCTAACAGCTACTACACTGAGCATGAGCATGTGATTACAGTCATTCCCACCTTTTAACTGAAGCCAACACTCTGTTGTACGAGTCTGTGTGCAGCCCGGCAGGCAACATGAGAGCAGCCATGCCTCCTGTAGCCAGCGCCCCTCGGCGATGGCACGTCTGAACCAACAAGTCCATGTAGCTGCGCAGAAAATGCTTCTCCATGTTGACATATTTACTGCGGTCGGGCAGGAGGAAATCCTCACGGTGACCTGACAGCAAAATGTGACATTTTGACTCAAACTTGTCTCTGAATTAATCAGTAAAACATGAGCTGTGAAGGACTGGCAGCTCAAAAGTTCATCTTACCAAACTTGTTGACAAAGGAGGCCGAATAATCCCAGATCCCACAGTTGAGTCCTGCTGAATGTTCTCGCAGCTCATAGAGAATCTCCTCCATCTCAAATGCTGCGAACACATTTTCTATCAGAACTGTTGCCTTGATGCTGCCGAGTGGAAGGCCCAGCTAGACACACACACACACGCACCAGTATGAACATAGTTTTACTATGTCAGCTGGACTGAGCACTAGCAAACCAACCTGACCATCACAGCTACACTTTAAAGGTGCATGATGTAAAAATCACATTTTGTGGTCAAATGTGGGTACTGCAGTCCATGTTTAAAAAAATACAGTGACTCCCCCCTCTTGTTTGTTAGTTTAATGTAGGGATGAGCGAGTACACCACTATCTGTATCTGTTCAACCATCTAAATTATCTGTATCTGTACTCGGAGTGGGTGGGGCCTGAACCAGAAACGGGCGTGGTTTAACTGGAAGTGGGTGGGGCTTAACACTGTACGTTATTTTAAGTCTGAAATTGAAATGGATTGATCAGAAGTTGCTATATGTATTGTTTATTTGAAAAATATTTACAGATCAGCCTCAGAATTGAGATTCAATGTTTTTGATCACAATAGTAAAGGAACTATTACAGAACATATTTTTCAATAAACTCAGAACATGAATATTTAAGTGCATGAATGAATACAACTGAACTCATGCAGTAGGAAATATGAACTAATAGAATACGACACAACTTTTTCATTTTAATTTTTTTATGATCAAACTATTTTTTTCTAAAGTTCTTGGCATTTTTTCCCACACAAAGTTAAACAAAACAATGCTGATTAGGGTGTGTGTGTGTGCGCGTGTGTGTGTGAGAGGGAGAGAGGTTTTTCTACTGACCAAATAGCCCTGTGCCATATTTAGAGAGAGAGAGAGAGAGAGAGAGAGAGAGAGAGAGAGAGAGACAACCGGAGTGAAGGACATGGCGCGACACGAGCCGTTTTCAGCTCTGTCTTGTCAAATGCACCGCTATGAAACATAACTTTAAATGTTACACAAACTGAAAAAGAGGTGAGCTGAAGAAGGGAGTACTGTTTACTGAAGCAACGTGACGAGAGAGCTACAAGCACAGAGGTATCAGTCACTGTCGTGTGTCAGGTGTGAGCTGAGCAGTGCAGCGAGAGATGGTTTTGTGTGTAGGGAGGGGCGGGCACTCTGTGTGACTGACCAATCACAGAGCGTAAAGACAGTCATTTATCCAATGAGGATTCTCCTTCCACCCGAACACAGATAATCATGAATTTTACTCGGTTTATGCTCGTACTCATCAAAAATGCATTATCCGTACCGGATACTCGTCTGAAACGAGTATCCGGCTCATCCCTAGTTTAATGGTTGTTGCCAGTTACAGCTCAGTGCCAGATAAGTTCTACATGACAAGTGAAGACAAGTCACACACAGTAAGTTGATGAGTAGATAAATCCATTTCACTGTAATATAATTGTTGGGAATTGAAAAAGTAGCTTGAGATATTTTTAGAGCTGACTGTTTGTAATTCATAGTTAGCATTAGCTACGTTTACATGGGCACAAGTAATCGGATTGAACGCCCTATCGGATCAAAAATTCGTCATGTAAACATGTCAATCGGAATATGCTGATCCGATTCGGCCTGATCCGAATGAAATTTCATTCCGATTGAGAGAGGTGGTTTTGTCCAATCATCAATCCGATTGGCGTCCATGTACACAGCCATTCGGATTGTTGGGGTAAAATAATGCCCACTGCGCATGTGTGCAACTTCAGCGTGCCCTCTTTTTGCCTCTGCGCATGCTCAGGACAGATCGAAAACAGGCGGGCGATAAACAGAAGTGGTCTGTTGCTGACGCTATTTTTTACTGGAAATACTACGGGAGCTCAATATTACTGAACGTCTTGATGGCCAAACGGTTAAAAATGCCGATTTATACACTCAAGTGCATCTAAAGTGCATCTAAAGATGCAGGAAGCGGGAATTCACCGAAGCTAGAGAATAAGCAAATAAAATGCAAGGGAAAAGACGTGCGGACGAGATGGCGTTTGTTTACAATTTCTCTTCCGGGAAAGACAAGTCTGCGCATGCGCAAGCTACGGTTCGGGCATCGCGGCGTGATCAGATCATTCCAGTTAGTGTCCATGTAAACAGAGGTTTGGGATTTCTGATCAACCAAGATTTGAATCGGATTGGGGAAATTTGGCGCATGTAAACGTAGCTAATGTTAGCTCAAAGTTAGCTCAATGTTAGCCTCTAGCCTTCTTTACCTGATATTATTTTATTTATTTATTTATTTATTCTTTATTTAACCAGGAAGGTCCCATTGAGATTAAAAACCTCATTTTCAAGGGAGTCCTGGCCAAGAGCAGTGCTTAATTTGTAAATCAAACGTTACCGGAACAAAAGTAGTGATGTCAGACCAGAGTTCACTAAGGACAAAACTGATGCCGGATCGCGCGGGGAGGGGGGGGGGGTTGGGGGGCGCTCATGTTGGGTTTTTGACGAATAACTTATAATTGTGCCCACATTCTCAAAGTTTACACAAATTTCTCACAAGGTCCTTGCATGCTGCAGAGTTGCATCAGTGTGTTTGTAGGGACCTCTGACGTTTACATACTTTTTATTGCTACAATAATTTGTTGGAATACTTACAAAAAATCATCAATGTGATTTTTTTTGCAAAATGCAAACCATTTTCTACCATGAGGTTTAGACAGTCCCTCTGCTCAGAACAAAAGAAAAACTATGCCTGACAAAAATGATCAGGAAATGATTAGGGATCATCATATAATTAAGAATTACTGTGAGACTAACTCACAGAACACCAAACATGACAACATCTGAAAATATTCCAGAGTTCTTAGGAGGTTATTGCTGTGTTCATGCTGCTCTGATGAGTTGGTTCTGATTAAACGTTTAGGAAGAGCTGGAGCTGCAGGGAGATGCAGCTTTATCTCAGCTGTTTGCTTGAATACTTTAATAAACCACTGCTAAGGTCAAAATGTTACAACTCTGCTTTAGTGCTGCAGAAATGTTACAACATTATGAAATGATCTCATCACGTGTTTGTACTCCAGCTTCCTTAACTCTTCCGCTGCCCAGATCAATATATTAGGATGACTTTGACATGAGTGAGGCTGCAGCATGCTGGTGGCCATTTCTCACCAGAAAAAAGTATTTATGTTGCTAATATTAGGTTTTAACCTTTCATTTATACAGCTACTGGTTTTAACGGAGTTGAATACTGGCGGTGGTTATGTTCAACTCCGAACTTGACTTGAAAATAAACACGACGAGCCTCGGGGGGAAATCTCTAAAGGCTGAAAGGAGGTAAATCTGCTACAGTCCTCGACAGAAAACCGTGTTATTTAGTGGTGATTTTGTTTGATTTGACAAACTTTAAGCTCAAAGCCGCTGCTCGTGAGCGCTGTAAGGGTGCGGCGCTGTCAAAGCGTCTGTTTCTGCGACTGTGATTGGTCAAATGACGACACGCTAAAACAAAGATCGTTTGTGAACAAGATGAATCCCCTATTTCCCTTGTTGACTGCTGAAACCAGAACGGCTTATTTGGCTTAAAAACGGCGATTTTGCCGAAAAGCGAAAAGTTTAGGTATGAGATTGGACAAATAAACCACTCATCCGTAAGTCCCTGCCCAACACAGCGTCCTCGTTTACCCACTGTAATCACGAGGTAGCAGCGCGAGTTAACGGATCCTAGCAGACAATTACCGGAACGCGTCCCTTCAAAATAAAGAGTTCCCGGATCTTGTTCCGGCAAGATCCGGCTCAAATTAAGCTCTGGCCAAGAGGCAGCAAAAGTTACAGTTACAACATATATATATATTTTTTTCAGTTACACAGACATGTTATGTACAGAATTACAGAAGGCAATTACAACACAGGGAATCTGTCTCAAGGGCTCTCAGTCTTGTTTTAAATGTATTTAAGGAGATAAGCTCAGTTAGTTTCCAGTTTTCCTGCAGCCTGTTCCATGCAGAAGGAGCAGAGTGAATTAGAGTAAAACAAAGAGATGTCATGGCTTCTTAGGGGTACATGAAATAACTTCTAGGTCGCTCCTGTTTACTGGCTTCAGTTCTTTAAACAGCTCTGGAGCTTTTTGCCTGCTGGTGTTGAATTAAAAATGCCAGTGCAGTAGCGTTAGCCGCCTCACTTGGCAACCCTGCTGGCTCAGAGTGTAGACAGTAACTACGACCCTCTTTAGTCTTTTTGAAAAGAGAAAAACTGACAACCCCCAGCCGGCTGAGAAGGAAATCTGTTTCACTGTAACATGATTGAGACATTAGATGGTTTTGTGACTATGTCTCTGTATAATTATTATTTATTGTACCTTTAACAGCAAAAAAGGGAAAGACTCTCTTTCGATTGTATGAAAAATAAAATAAATATTCTCGTATATTTATATAAAATATAAAACTAGAAAAATGCGATTTTTCAAGTGAGACCTTCTCCTGAGTCCAGACAAAGATCCTGTTCCACAGCCTGGCCTCTATGTAACTCTCCACCTGCAAACCAGAAGTCACAACATCACACCACTGAAATATCGTGAGAGTTTAACCTGGTGACACATAAATCTACTGCAAATTTTTCTCTGTTATGAATAAAAATGTATTTAGGGTTAGGTTGGACTCTCTCAGCAGCACCACCTGATGTTTTATTATTATTATTATTATTATGTCTGTTAAACATGACGGACTGTAGGTAACAGATCTGTCTGTTACCAGTTAGTTATGAGTAGTTACGTTTGTGATGATTAACTACTGTAATGTCGTCACACTGTTACTTTAATAATAAAGGTGCTTCTTTCTACAGGAATGCACCCAAAACCAAACATTATCTCAACTCCAAATGCTGTAACTTTCCATTCCTTTACTTCAACACAACAGAAAGACATTTTTGGTTTGGACATCCTCTGAGACGTGATTGGAAGTAGTTGATTTCATTATAAGTGTATACACAACAGTATATCTATAACCTATGATGCACCTTTTTGTGTTGCAATGTCAAAATATCAAAACCTTTCAACTACTATTAGTGTTGAGTTTTTTAATCTTGCATTCACCACAAGGCTTAAGAACCCGTACCAATTGTAAATAAAACATTGTAAAAGTTTTACTTGTTTTTGAATTGGATACAAAAAGGCTCTCTTTTCTCATTTAATATTTAGTCTTTGATCAAAATCACGAAGTGGAAAAACAGAACACAGGTGTCATGAACTGTGAATGTTTTCTTGTTTCATGTTTGGTGTGTCTGTTTATTCTCATGTGTCTGTCATTGGTTTTTGCCCCTTTTTACTTACAATATTATGTTATCCTGTGTTTCCTTTAGATGAGTTTTGTTTTCCTTGTGTTTTGGTTTCCTTTGTGTCTCTTTTCCGGTTTAAGCCTCATTTACATAGTGTGTAACGGGTGTGTAACGTGTGTGTAACGTGTGTGTAACGTGTGTGTAACGTGTGTGTAACATGTGTGTAACGTATGTGTAACATGTGTGTAACGTCTCCACATGGTTGCTCAAGAGTTCATGCAATAACAACTACGTGTGTCCAGAGGAACTGCTAAACAAAAGCCACACTCATCCTCTCATACTATCATACACTTTGAACTGATATCTCTGTCATTAATAACAGCAAAAGAAGTCTGTCAAAATAATTCAATGGGTTTTATTTTCAAATAGACCAGATGCACTTTGCTGCCTCACTTCCTGTCTGGCTTATGTCACTTCTACAACATCATGATGATCCACAATGCAGCGTTCGGAAAAAAAACAACGCTGAAAGATTCCGCAGCTCTGCATCCGGTCCTCATCTGTTCCGCACTCGGTGTAAACGATGATTCACTGTCCCTCAGCGCCCCAGTTAATGCACACCTGTTTCCCATTAGCTCACCTGTCCTTGTTTAACAATCACCTGACACCTCCCTCATTAAAGTCAAAGTCCAAAGTATTCATCACACACTGGTGAAATTACATCTCCGCATTTGACCCATCCCCATGGTGGGGAGCGGTGAGCTGCAGCTGTGGCCGCGCTCAGGAACCATTTGGTGGTTTAACCCCCCAATCCAACCCCTTAGTGCTGAGTGTCAAGCGAGGAGGCATTGGGTCCCATTTTTCAAAGTCTTTGGTATGACCCGACTGAGATTCAAACCCCAGATCTCCCAGTCCCGGGGCGGACACTACCACTAGGCCACCGGAGCACATTATTTCAGCATCCTGGTTTGATTCGCTTGTATCAGATCCTCCTGTTTAAACCTGTCATCTTACAGTAACCATCACAGTCTCACGTCCTGTTTTTGTGATTGTTTTTGCCTGCTTCCATATTTAGGATTCATTTTATTAAATATTTTTGAGTTTACCTGCCTGCTTCCTGGAGTTCTCACCTGCTCTCGGGTCCTACAATACTACCACATGACATCTGGACCACATTTGATATTTCATGGGGTTTACATGGACAGGTGCTGTGTCGATGTCCTCAGGTATTTTTGTCTCCAGCAGACAGATCTTTATGGTGATGAGCAAAAATTAGAGCCAATAGTGTTGTTATAGGACGTCTGGAAACTAACAAGAGCGGTTTAGGTGTCAGGAACATGGTTTATTGAGTTTATATGAATGGTGTTAAAGCAGATGTGATGTTAGACGTGAAACATTCTCAGTTTGTTAAATAATCACATGAGAACAATAAATGTATGATTTCCTGTTGTCCCATAGACTGAATGATAAAATAACGACACTCATGGAGGCAGATCTGGATGTGTGCGTCCTGCCTGGTGTGTGCTCCTGATGCAGCCATTATGTCAGGGATAACTACTTTGGCATGACACCTGTTCACGTAAACCCAATCAATGAAATATTTAAAACAAATTCAGTCCCGCAGCCTGTTTTTCCATTTCGTATTTTTGATCTGAGACTAAATATGAAAATAAGAAAAAGGAGATATTTAAAGTTTCTGACTCAATGAAAAAGAAAAAAAATCACTTTTTAATGTTTGGATTTCTGGTTTTCAATTGAAAATTTTCCGCATACTGTATGATCAGTGACTCAGAACAATAACAATGGTTCCCTAAAGCGTTTGACAGCTCTTTCGCTACACAACGATTCTCAGCACGTCATTTATGTTTCAACATGAATGTGTTTTACTTTTGACAGGTAGAAAAATGGTCCACTCTTGTGTTCGAACAGCGTTTTTCCACAGTGAAACATGAGAAGTCCAAAGTCAAAGAGTGGACCGGGAGCTTCCTTTCCCTCCACCTGAAACAAAGGAAGGGCAGGAAATGTCGTCTCTGTCTGGATTATTATTTCTAAGGTCTTTTATAGCACAGGATACTTTATGTCATTGAGCCTTTGTTTAACATTTATTATAAAATACCAACCCCCTCTCATGTTCCTTCACCTTTGGATCCATATCACCCAGTGTTGGTAAACTCTAAATGAGTTAAAGGGACTTTATTTTTAAAGTTATAATGGTTTTTAGGGCTCTGTCACTTTAAGGGAGACAAGCTGCTGCTGGCCACACCCACCCAGCCCCTGATTAGCTGGACGTTTATCACAGTAAAAATGGGGATTTACAGTCACATTCCTGCTTTCTCTATCAACAGCATTATAGTTAAAGCACTGTGTCACATCTAGATGCTATAAATCCAGAAATACCTTCTGTTGTTTTCTATATGCACCCACACTTAAACGCTCATTTAAAAGCATGTGAATCTGTACCCAACTGGTTCCAGGTCCCCCAATCATATCTATCTATCTATCTATCTATCTATCTATCTATCTATCTATCTATCTATCTATCTATCTATCTATCTATCTATCTATCTATCTATCTATCTATCTATCTATATATCTATCTATCTATCTATCTATCTATCTATCTATGGTTTGTCTAGATTTCTAGTCTAGCAAGTAGCTGCTGCTGGTATAGAAAGAAGTTATGTCATATAATCAGAATGGTGCAAGGTGGGTGGGTAGGTAAATGGGTGGTTTTTGATTAGTTTATAAGGTTTGATGCAAGACACTGTCCATCCTTTTACAAATTTTAAAACAGCATCCATCCAAAGTGGGCATGAAGACATATATTAGAGTTATAGTTTTTAAAGGGTAAGTAGAGAACCTTCCACGTTACCATAACATTGTGCTCCACCATGTTCCAGGCACGGGGTCGCAGCATCAGTACCGGAGCCTGAGATATGTGTGGAACACCTCACATACATAAAGATGAAATGACAGTTACATTCATGCTAAAAAGCATGTCTTATAGTCTGATCCTCTTGTACGATGCAAAGTTTCTGCACCAAAGTATCAAGAGAATTATGATCAAACACTCACCGGGGAACTGGTTGTTCACTGCCTGAATGATGTTGTAAATTCCTGTGATCTGGTTGTGGAATGTTGGGCAGTTTCCATCATCAAAGTCAACCTGGGAAAACCAAAGAGAAGACTCTGACTGACTTGTCGAAGGATCTACATGGAAGACAGCAGTGGTAAAACCAAGGGAGCAATAGTATTGTGTTTGAACATTTAATTTACACCACATTAAGCATGAGTCACCTTTAAGTGTTGCTGAAACGACATGGTGTCTGAGGCATCTTGGTAACGCCTACTCTAATGTGTCAAAATTTTATTTACCCAAATTAATAAACATTAGAAATGATAAAACCCATGCCGGCCTGGAACAGATCAGTTCCTGCTCAAGTCCTGACCAGTCTTGACGAGGTCCACTCCTCTCAAAGGGGTGAACCTAAAACAACTCAAGCTACGTTACCTGGTTCGGCCGGCCGGGAAAGCAAAGCTCAATAAAAGGAACCAGACTTTCTCTTTTTGACCCCGAGGTCAACTATTTTTGTAAACTGCTCTAAAGCAAACTTCACCAGACGCTGCAGTCACCCGGAAGTCACCCAGACCATCGGTTCATATTGGGGCCCGCTACAGCTCCATACCTCAGAGGTCCACCTCACTGACACCTGTCAGCACCGACCTCTACTGACCCTTGGATCACTGGGACCTTCCACACACAAAGGTGTAGTAGCCCTGCATGCTAGTGTCAAATGGTCTTTATTAATTTGATAACTGATTAAACCATCCAAATTGATTTAACCCAGACATCATAGGATCTAAGACACTTAATGCTGATTATGCAACATCTAGCTTACATTACATCACCTCATTAATTGTCTCAGTATCTTGCCTCAACCATTATTCATCATAATTTGTCCTGTGTCATCATTGATTAAGAAATAAAGTATTACATTTATTTTTATAACTATTTTCTTGACTCTGTCTGAATTATTCTTACTTATGGTAAAAGAACCTAGAGTAATGATAAATTAACATTCAAAGATCAATAAGATTAATAATTCATATTTATATGGAATATTACATCTCATTGATCCTTTTATAAATATGTGGCAATAACCCTACGCTACAGGGGTCAGGGGTCTTCTAGAACCCCCCACCCCTCCCAAAGGCCTTTGTCGAAATGCCTGCTCCGAATCCAGCCTTGAGCACTGTGCACTGCAAAAACGTGGATAGCGGGAGGGTTAATGGGTCTAGTTTACAGTCAAGACAACTGTGAGGGGGGTGAATTTTTTGAAACTCTTCCATTTAGGTGTAATTAAATGCTTGAAATAATGAATAAGTAGATTTGATCATAGATATAATATATATCACTAGATGCCTTAACTGGGAGTCAACAGCCTCCCTGCACGGCGGCCATCTTACCTCGGACAGCTTAAGTTCCGTTCTCAATGGTAGCAGATGGAAGGTGAGTGAACAACTTAAACAAAAACACTCTTAACTCAATGAAATATTAATGGATTTACAAGCGGGTTGCATTATTACAAACCTTATGACACATAGGCTTGATAGGACATACTTTAACATTTTTAAATTAACGGGCCAAATCTGTCATATTTTACAGCCACGTCTCTGGCGTTTATAACAAACCAAACCGTTTGAAAATTGGTTGAAAATTGAGCAAGTTAGACTTATTTCAATATTACATGCACCATTGACACCAATATTACAAAAGGGGGCAGCTTTCCGAAGTAAGATGGCTGCCGCGTAGGGACGTTCGTCCAATCGACGAACAGCGCGGGAAAGGTATCTAGTGTTATATATGATATCTATGGATTTGATTGACAGCTAGCATGAGCGTCAGAGCTAGCGTAAGCGACTAGCTCCAGGGAAGTCTTCAGCCTCACGTTAATAGATGTTCGGCCATTTCCACTCTGAACTTTAGTTGTGTCCTCTGCATGTTTGTGTTTGGATGTTAAACAGGGAATTATTGGACAAAGATGGCAAGCTGTAATATTGACTGCACTGACCATCCAAGAAGTCTCTGCTTCTTCTTATTGGTAAGTAAATTTATATTTCTGTACTTTATTTCGGTGGTTGAATGAGGGAAAATGCTGTGCATTTAACATAACAGCACTTGCTCTGCAATGTTGATGTTTTATCTCCACAAATAACACAAGCCTGGAGGAGCTTCTGCTGTGTGTTGGAGTTGCTAATGCTAACGGTTAGCTTCTACTAGCTGAGACGTTCTCTGCTGTTTCCTGGACGCTAAACCAACAACAGCCTTCCTTGTCGAGTCAAGATGGATGAGTCCATGAATGTTAAGTGACAGTGTGATGTAGATCTGTCAGGCTTTTCAAATCCTAGAGTTTCTATTTTCTATCAGAAGCTAATGCAGGAGATAGGTGCAGGAGACTATTTTCATGCATGAAAAACTCAGAGTGACTGATCATTAATAAGTAAAAAATGGTTTCTCCTTGAAGGACCTATTTAAATCTCATATTTGTAAAATATAATTTCAAATTCTTATAATACAATATTTATATTGTAAGAACGTTAGAGTGTATTGTCCAAACATAAGAAGTATATTGTTAGAACAATAAAGCAATTGGCTGCCCTGCTTATCATCAAGTGGTGTTTCTGTCTATAATCAAACAGCATTCTAAACCCTCTTCAGTCTGGTTTTAGAAGGCAGCTGCTGCTACCTTTAAAGGTTTTCTAAGATGTTTTTGAAAGCATAAAATTCCAAGATGTTATGTGTTTCACTTGTTAGAGTTTCTTTTAAAATATGGCATCTCCAAACAAGCTGCCTTTTGGTGTGCGGATTACTTGGCAACTAGAGCACAATGTGTTCAGATGGATGGAGTTAGCTCCACTTTTCTTGAGGTCAAAAGAGGTGTACCTCAAGGCTTAGTCTTAGGACCCATTCTGTTCACTTTCTGCATTAATGATCTGCACTTAAGCTTGTCAAATTTCTCTGTTACCTCAAACATGTTCTCTGTCGTGTCTGGTTCTTTTCATGTTGGAAAAAGTTTAGGTGATGGAGCTGCTGTCTGTGAACACAGCCTGTCCTCTGTTAGCAGGTAGAGCTGTCTGTCAATCTGTTGCCTAAGACATGCACGTACGTGTGTGTGTGTGTGTGTGTGTGTGTGTGTGTGTGTGTGTGTGTGTGTGTGTGTGTGTGTGTGTGTGTGTGTGTGTGTGTGTGTGTGTGTGTGTGTGTGTGTGTGTGACATGTTTTGAATACCTGTATGCCCTGTGCTGAGGACTGGAGAGCTTTAATAAAGCGTAGAGCATCACATGGGGCCATGTCCCCAATATCTACATGCCTCTTCTGGAGCCTGGGAGGGACAGGAAGCACCCTCCAGGCTGGGTCGGCCCTTATGTGTGCAGTGTTTTCCAGGAAGTGTGGCAGCTCACATGAAAGATCTGAGTGGGCTTTTCTGGACATTCTTAGCTGTAATATCTAAAGACAAAAAAGAATAGATGAATTATCTCACCAAGTTTTTATATTTTTAGTTTTTTTAGAAGGAGGCCTTCAGATGATTTACCCGGTCCACATCATTATTAAATGTGGATATAAGCTCATGCAGGAAATGAAGTGAGCCAGCGGTGAAAAGTGCTGCATGTTGTGTTTCTAGGCCTGAGGGTGGTGGCAAGAGCTCCATTCTGACTGTGAACAGAAAGTTTGCATTCATGTTAGAAAATTTTCACATTGTGGATAATTGACACTAGAGGGTTAGGCATAATTAGATATTAACATATATATATACATATATATATATATATATAAACACACACATCCTACACTCGCTAATTTATCTTAACTTGGCAAAATTAAAAAAATACAAATCTATATAAAGATGCAAGAAGAGCTGAATGGCCTTTGCCCTGTAATAGTGCCCTGGAATGTTTGGCATCAATGACCCTGAACCCTCAGCATAGAGCAGCAGCTCCAGGTCGCCAAGTCCTCCTTATCAGATATTCACGCTTTTCCTCCTGTCTGAAGCTGAGCCCAGCCACCTAGTGAAGGAAACTCATTTTGGCTATCTGCAGTCATGATCTTGTTGTTTTGGTCATTACACACACACACACACACACACACACACACACACACACACACACACACACACACACACACACACAGCCTGGTTCACATGGCAGGAAAATCATGTGGATATTTGTCTAGCCCCGCACATTGAAAATCTTAAAATGGGCAGTATTTGATATAACGCCTTCTAATATCAACACAACACAAGCAGTCATTCACCCATGCACACACACATTCACACCTTGGTTGTGATGAGCTACATTGTAGCCACAGCTGCCCTGAGGGCCACTGACAGAAGTCAGGCTGCCGAGCACAGGTGCCACTGGACATTTTTTAATTCAATAAATCACTTGAAATAGTTTTTTCTGTTATAGTTACAGTTTTATCCGTTTTTGTAAAGATACAGCAACAATTTATCTCCACATTAGACAGCTGTTCAAAGGAAAACACTCGTCCTCTCCTGCAGACCATTCCAACTGATCAAATATCACAAGACAACTCTTTTTGAACTCAGTTCTTTATATTAAACCTAACCAATTTCTTTTTAGCTGCATAATTAACGTGTACAGAGATACTTACCACAGCCGTGAACAAAGTCTTTTTCACTCCAAAGATGTGGACTTTGAATGTTTACTCACGTCAGCTGCTGTTTGAACAGGAAGATGATAAAGTTTAAAGTCCTAACTGTAAGTTCTTTATGTTGGTGTAAGAGTGATTTAACTACGGACCTTTTGACAAACATTTAGCAATGTGTGATTTATAAAAATTCTTGTGATTTGATCCAATTTAATTTTAAAAAATGCAGATTAAAAAGAGCCAAAAGCCTCAACCATAGATCTACTGGCTGAACCAAAGGAGTGGGCATCTCAGAATTTATAAATTATATTATTATAAAGAAATTACAAAGACAAAGCATTTTATTTAGACTTTTATTTTGAAAGTTTCCCACTTCTTTTGTGTTTGACTTCCTGTGTGGCCCGATTGGAATTATTGAATGTGTTCTGGAATCGTAGCACATAAAAAATAGACTCCCATGGGACACTTCATGGCTGGTGGAAATGCATACATCCACTTTAATGACTTTTACCATTGAGAACATAAAGAGAACATGAAGACAAAAATAGTAATTTGTTTTATATTGACTTGCATCAACATTGACTATTATGAAATAAGTTATTGTGATGGGCATGTTTGCCATATTGTCCAGTCCTGTTGTCGTTTTTAGTGGATGGACTGGTGGTGAATTACATGTTGCTGCAATCTAAAACCTAAAAATTGAGTTCATGCAACGCGCGCATGCGCACAGCCTCTATGCATTGTTCTCGTTTGACATTCTGAAATACACACCCTGTCCAGAAGGTGGCGATAATTCACCATTAGATGATTGCTAGCTGCCATTAAACTGGCAGCAGAAGAAGAAGTGGGTGACGTACTTCCTCGCTTCCTCCATCCATGACTCAGTGACAGTTCATTCTTCGCGCAGCACAGCGGCACGCAGAGCTTTAACAGCACATAAACTTTAATGAAACGCCATGGAAGAAAAGGCGCAGATCCAAGAGGCCATTAAGACCCAAGGAGAAGTGGTTCGGAAGTTAAAATCAGAGAAGGCCAACAAAGAGCAGGTCAGTGTTCAGACTTGCCAGGTTTATAATAACGTTCTGACTAGTTTTCGCTAACCAGCGTCATCATTCTCGGGTTTCTCTTGAATAAAAACCACCAGGTAGACAGTAGCTTAGCCCGAGACGTCCGTCTGCTACCGGTGTTCATTCAGTCAGCTATAAAGTCCCCGCGGGCCTCAGCAAGCCCACGTCGGGTGTCAGAATCAGCACCCGCGTCACCGTAACGACCATTTAATGTGTCGTTAGAGTTTTACTTTGGCTTCAGCTCACCGAGATGAGTTGACTGTACCGGGGCCTCTCTCATCTCGGAGTACCAGCCTGCTAACGCTAGCACGGTGCCAGCCTGAAGATCCAAACCACGCATCCGTGTGTGTGTGTGTGTGTGTGCGCGCGCGCACGTGCGCCATCATGAGTTAGGCTAGGTTCACACAGTGGCGTAGCGAAGTTGAGCTGGGCCCCGGTGCAGGTGTTGCTTTAGCCCCCCACCCCCCCACCCCCTGGGTTGTGATGTTGATAAAAAAAAATAACTGAGGAAGATGTCGTTGCTAGTGAGACCCTGTGTCCACATACAGTATAAGGACATTGGCTTCTTGCACTCCAGTGGGTGGGACATCAGTAGCCCCACCATCACACACCACTTTGTGGATAATTATTGTCATGAAAATAAATATTCCGTTTACTGGAGCACGTACAATCTCCATTTACCAATCAGCTCAGAAATGTATCAGCATCTGTTCCTTCATTTAACCTTTAAAGCAGGTGCACATAATGCTGTTGTGTCTCCATGCAAATTCAGCCCTTTCAGGACTTTGCACAGATGTCAGCATATCACAACTGCTTCAGCAGTGAGTGATGTCACTGATCAGCGCCAAAAACATCCATAGTAACATTAATAACACTAAAGGTGTTATTCTGTCGAAGTCCAGCAAAATTTAATCCATTCTGAGGACGAGAGCAGCTGTGTCATGTAAAATGTGGCATTCAATGACCAGAAGAAGCTCCGTTTTTCACGGCGTTCTGTGAGACAACAAAGCTTCGTGAATTACGCCGTTGTGGGGGAATTACGTTATGTTTTCCAGTGTTGGGTGTTCAGTAACGGTGATTTTAAAGCAGTACAATTGGTGCTTATTTTCTTTTGCTTCCATTCTGCTTCAAAAGCAACTTTTCTAATTTTACTAATGCCGGTTGTTTTGGACGGTGTCTGCTGATGTCATTTTCTACTGAGTTACAACCAGTTAACCAAAAGTTCCACTCAGCTACTCCACTGGGCCATTTTAAGTACCTGTTTAGGCACGCCGCAGATTCCTGAAAACGGCCCAGTGAAGCGGAGACCCGTGCATCTAAGGACGTTCCTGTAAAATTACCCTGAAGTTCCCACAGTGGAAACGCACCTGTTGTGTCTGTATGTTGGGACTGTACTGGGCTGGCAGATTTGATTGACTTAATGCATTTCATGTTCTATTCTCCATGCTGTGATGATGATGCATCATGCCCCGCCATTCCCTAGTGCTAGGGTTGCTTACTGCTTTTCTCCTGTTCTTCCTGCCTGGCCCGTGACGACCCTGGCTTGCCTTCATCATCACCATCGTCTACTTACCGTCTGGGGGACATCACTGCACAACTCCCTCCCTGGTTTTCCCTACGTGGACCCCTCTGATTGGCTGCTGGACAACATTTTGTTGCATCTTTGATGTTCTCCTGAATGTATTTTTGGACTTCTTTTTTTTATTCTGAATTTCTCCTGGTTCTCATACTGCGTGACCATCATGCTGGCCGTGTCTTGTGTCCGGGCCTGCTCCCACACCTTTCGGTCTGTGACTTTTATGCGACATGTGCATTCTGCTGTTGGGATCACTGTGGCTCAGGTAGGCCCGTTCACACCAGTCTGGCTGAAATTCAAGAGCGACAGTTGAGTTTGATGTGGTATTGTTGGAAGATCGATGGGATGGCAGCTCATGTAGTGCTTCATGCTTGTGTGTTGCAGATTGATGAAGAAGTAGCCAAACTGCTGGAGCTGAAGGCTAGGTTAGGAGGAGATGATGGAAAACATCAGTTTGTACTCAAAACAGCAAAGGTAAGACCTGAGTCCTCTGTGTTTAGTGTGCTGATGGTAGAATGAAGTCTTTCTTTGTTCCCTTGTTCACTTTTTGATGGATTATTAGGATTTTGAAAAGTATATAATCTATCAATATTATTAAAACATTTCAACAGGAATTTAGCAGAGTTGTAATTCAGTTCTTACTGCTTTAGTAAAAATGTACTAAAATGTTCCAAGATAAGTTCTTCCTGTTATAAAAGTGCTTCACATATGAGCTTAAAGTATTGATTCTAAAATCTAATATTATAATTGTAATTTATGACCTAATATGGCCATGCAGTAGGTTAATGTTTTTACCAGACATGAGACACACACACACACACACACACACACACACACACACACACACACACACACACACACACACAGGTCATTATAGAACCAACAAAAACAAAAATCATCGTCCTGTATCAGTTCTTTAAGCTAACATCACTGGGCAATAAACAGAAATTTACTTCCTCTTCTTCAAAATAAGACTTTTTTAAATCAAGTTTTCAAAATAAAGATTAACAGGCATGAACATGTATCAAAGCCTTGTCTTTCCACACTTGAGTGCATAATTTAATCTCAAATAAAGCAAACCATCTTTATAACATTTTAAACCAAATTATTTCATAACACTGACATCTAGGGAGAATTTAGACCTAACGTGCATCTTTATGGCCTGTGGGTGGAAGCCGGAGTACCAGGAGAACTTCATTTGGGATGGCTGTGACTGATTGGCGAGAGCAGTTGTCCTACCTGGAGCCCTATATATAGGCCCACTGACCAATTGCAAGGTTGTAGACACCTGTGATGCTAATTAGTGGACACACCTTGAGTTAACGCGTCCCTTTGGTCACATGATTTTCAGTCTTTTCTAGGGGTACCATCATTTTTGTCCAGGCCTGTTCCATGAGTTTATTTTTTTAAATAATCGTGTTGAATCACGGTTGAAAAGCAATGTCTGACTTTCATTGGTTAAATTTCATAGAATTTTTATTTATTATTAGTTTAGTCAGATTCAAGTTATTTCTGTGACCATTGTGGGTTTTTCTTTCATTGACCGAAGGGTTCCAACTATTTTGTCCATGTCTGTATGTGCATGGTATGTAAAAGTTAGGTCATTAAAGGAGTAAAAACCGATACCGATACGCTAATATCGACTGATATTAATGGCAGACAGATAATATTGGACATCCCTCATGTAAACTAAAAATAAAACCACTTTGGTTCTTTCAGCTGTTAGCTTTGGATTCAGTACTGCATGTCTGTTCAGCACCAGCTAAAATAGCGATGGCTACATGTGAGGATTCTTGGCAGAGAAAGAGAGCTGGAGCAAATGGAAGAGTTGATTGAAAGAAAAGCAAAAGAACTAAAGCAAATGTGATCAAATGATTTTATGCTTTCATGTTCAATCAGTTCCACATTAAAAGCTCACCCTGCTTTAACATAAAATATATTATAATACCAATAGTTTTTTGATACTTTGGCAAATTTTAATAAATGTTGACTTTGGTTTTAATTACAAATTGGTTTTCTTTGTATTTTAATCAAAATACGTTGAATACAAATAAAATACACATTTATGAAGATCTTTAAAACATCTCAATAGTGTTAAAATTACTTGGAGACAGTAGCAGCAACCAATAGGCCTGTCTTAGACAGGAAACACATGGCTAAGTGTGTGTGTGTGTGTGTGTGTGTGTGTGTGTGTGTGTGTGTGTGTGTGTGTGTGTGTGTTTGTGTGGCAGGGAACAAGGGACTACAACCCCAAGCAGATGGCCATCAGAGAGAAAGTCTTCAACACCATCGTCACCTGCTTTAAACGCCATGGAGCAGAGACCATCGACACTCCAGTTTTTGAACTGAAGGTAGATTTTCTCTCTTTTCCACTGAGTTATTTGGCTTTCAAACAGTCACGTTTGTCTCTGTTGATGTAGGAAACTCTGACAGGGAAGTACGGAGAAGATTCCAAACTCATCTATGACCTTAAAGACCAGGGAGGAGAGCTGCTGTCCCTCAGATACGACCTCACTGTATCCTTCTGACCAAATGGTCCTGACGACTTGGAGTGTTTTATTCATGTTTAATTTATACTTATAGTTTAACACTTATCTGTTTCCTACTTAGTTTTTAGTGTGTTTCCACACCAGGGGAGTCTGACTCCATCACACAGTTACAACAGCTGATCATGATGAACAAAATCACGAGTTAGAAGAAAACTTGGCTCATCTTTTGGCTCCTTCAGCAGCTTCTTAACAACAGCCACACATACCTGTGATGTACCCACGGCTGCACCTCCTTACTGCTCCGTGGCTGCACACCTGACTTGTGCCAGCATTCATAAGCAAACTAGACCAGAGTTCAGGGTGCTAGTGAACCCAGACCCACGGTTTCAGATGGACCGGAGTTTGTTAGTTTGGTCTGCTCTAGAGGTCAGATGAGCTTTTTAACCTGGCACAATTATGCAAACTAGACAGTTAACAGTTAAAGCAGACCAAATAATACCCATAGGTACTCCATTTTAACTTACAGCTCATCCTTTATTGCATCACCCATCTCGTTGATTTCCCTTCCAGCAGTAAAGTAAAGCGTAGCGTCTTTTCCTTTACATACCCTCTTTTAGGTGCCCTTTGCGCGCTACCTGGCTATGAACAAGATTACAAACATCAAGCGCTACCACATAGCTAAGGTCTATCGCCGTGACAACCCAGCCATGACCCGTGGACGTTACAGAGAATTTTTCCAGTGTGTAAGTCCTCCTGTGATCCCTTAGAACTTTAGTTCATTGTTCTTCTGAACCCCGTCATAACACTTCCTATGTGTTTTAGGATTTTGACATAGCAGGCCAGTATGATGCCATGATCCCAGATGCTGAGTGTCTCAAGATTGTTCACGAGATTCTCAGTGAGCTGGAGCTCGGAGACTTTCGCATTAAGGTTAGTCACTCACTTCATCTGTGTATTCAGAACTGTGGTAGGTCATAGGTCACTTCCTGATTACCTCGTGTATCTCCAGGTCAATGACAGGCGCATCCTTGATGGGATGTTTGCTGTTTGTGGAGTTCCAGATGACAAGTTCCGAACTATCTGCTCAACAGTGGACAAACTAGATAAGGTTTGAAGACTCGGCTCTTCTCATGCTTCTATGTATCTTTTGGGTAGTTTCCTGTTTTTGGAATATTTTGGAATTTTTGCTCATAAAATAACACAAGCACTAGTGTAGTTTGTAAGGGATTTTGTCCAAATCAATGTCAGTTGGTTAATTCATGGCATATTTAGTATCAGTTGACTCACGCTAGTGTTAGCTCGTTGCTAGTGCTAGTTACAGCAGGCTGCTGCAGGGTTGTTTATGACAGTTGTAATTCCACTTTCAACCAGTAGGACAGAGAAGCAGGGAACTGTTTAGTGTTAATTTAAAGGTACCAGACGCGGAGCGACTCACCAGTCAGTCATTATCAGTTTGGAAGCAGACCAAGAGAGGTCCTAATGTGAGATAGCATTGTTTTCTAAAATTCATTGGCTATTTAATGTGTCTCCACTCACATGAAAACCCCTTGTGGTCTGCTTCTGCAAACCGATTAAGAACGATTGTAATTAGTGGATCGTTGCGTGCAGTGTGAGCCAGACCTAACTCCACACATACATGGGAGAACATGCTAACTCCATGCAGAAAGGCTGCATCAGTGCCACCTACTGTGCTATGTGCTACCTGTAATAATTAAATCATCAAACCGTTTTATATGTTGAGATTCAAATAGGAAACATGGCCTAAATGAATGTTTCCTGTCACCTCAGTGATGCTCTACAGGATCAGGTTCCTGTTGCAGGCTCCTAGCTTTTAACAGGTTCCACCAACCACAGCTGCTACATGCCAGGAGATGTTGAGACTCTTTTCCAAATAAATATGGTTACTTCATATTTCCTGGAGATAACTCAACATAATTTTGAGGCTAGATGACCTAGCCCTGAACAGAATCACTGTTACAGGGCTCAGCCCTTCAGATTGTTCCCATGGTAACTTGAGTTTGTCTCCTGGTCAGTCAGCTTTAACATGTGCTCTTCTGCTTCTCCTCCAGATGTCCTGGGAGGATGTGAAGAATGAGATGGTGAATGAGAAGGGATTGTCAGAGGAGGTTGCAGATCGGATTGGGGAGTTCGTCAGCATGCAGGGTAAGACTTTGTAAACTATTAGGTTCGTTTCCACTATCAGAACCTCCGAGAAATTTTACCGGACATTTGCCGCATGCACATGTCTCCATCTCACTGGTCCAGTCCACAAGGACCACAGCTCGTGCTAGTTCGGAGACCAACCACGTACGTGAACTCTGGACTGTTGTGCTTGCGAAAACAAATCGAACATTACCGACACGTTTTAATATTATCCAACTAAATACGTAAAATCGTCAGGCAAATTGAGCAATGTGCCTCTTCTCTTGCCAAAATAAAAAGCAGCCCTTTCTTATTGATCTGTGCACCAAAGTTTTAAGGATGCTGTACAAACATGAGGTATAAGGCTACGTTCACACTGCAGGTCTTGATGCTCAATTCCGATTTTATGAGTAAATCCGATTTTTTTTGTGGCTGTTCACATTATAACTGAAATGCGACGTCAAACACTCTCCAGTGTGAACGCTTCACGGCCCCAAAGCAACCCGCATGCGCAGAAGACAAGAAGTCCCAGTCAGAACCAGGAGAGGTGGAGTTGTGATGTGAAAGCCTCACTGACAGTTCAGCCACAGGACCCCACCTGAGTCTCTCGTTTTGGGCTGGAAACTATTTTAAAAAATATTTTACTCCTTATTCCCGCCGTCTTCCCGAGTTAGTATTCCCTGAAAATGTTTCGTATTAAGTTCATTCACGGAAAACCCCCCCGCCCCGCTGTCACGGAGACCGAGACCGGAGACACGCTTCGCTCCAGCAGCACCTCCCGCTCTCATGCTTTCTTGTATTTTTAATTCCAAAACTTGACAGGATGTCCCAGACCCCTGAATCCCTCTGTCAGCGCTGCTCTTCAGCGCTCCTCCTCAGGAACGTCCTGACACGACGCTCACCTCCGCAGAGCAGTGACGTAGGAGGTGGATTTAATGCGACATGACCGTTCAGACTGCAAAAGCTTCGGATAGGAGGCGGATTTAATGCGACATGACCGTTCAGACTGCAGTCGCTTTCAAAAAATGCGCATATGTGTCTCAATCAGTACTACATATTGAAACGATCTGGATCGGATTAGGAAAAATCGGATCTGTGCTGTTCAGCCTGTCATAAAAAAATCAGATAAGGGTCACAGGCAGGTCAACATGCAGATTTGATGCGCTTCTGCCTGCAGTGTGAACATAGCCTAAGACTTTCTTATTATTGTGACGTTTGTGAAGAACTAAAGCACCAAACTAAATGACGTTTTGCTCTTAAAGGTGTGGTTCACTGAAAAAATGTTTTCATGATTACCTTTGATTCTAATGAGTCTTTTTGAGTTTAACATGCAGGCTGAACATGAAAATAGTCTCCACCTATCTCCTGCATTAGCTTCTGATCGAAAACAGACAGTGAAACTCTGTTGGTTTATTATATTTTGAGCAGAGTGACCAAACTTCATGGTAGAAAATGTTTTAAATTTAGCAGAAAATCACAGTGATGGTTATTGTTTTAAAAGATTATTGTTGCAAAAAATTATGTAATATGTAAATGTCAGAGGTCACCATAATACCCACTGATAGATTCAAATCTGCAGCATACAAGGACACTGTCCTATATGGTTCAAAAATGTTCTGCATAAGACACGCCCACATCTGCCAGTTTGGCAGGCGTGTCTCGACCGTTTTCGCCAACACCGGGTATGTACTCGGAAAAGGACCAGTGGAGTTACTGGGTGAGATTTGTGGTTTACTGGTGCTGACTGGTTTTAACTCAGTAGGAAATGACATCAGCAGACGTCACCAAACAACTGGCTTTAGTGAATCTAGAAGAGTTGCTGATGAAGCGGGATGTAAGGAAAAGAAAATAGTCAGTGTTGACGTTCCTTAAGAATGGCCGTTTCTAAACTACCAATGTCGAAAATTGCGGTGGACAGTGTGCACCTGCCCCCTTGGCCAGGTCATGAATATTAAAGAAGCTGCGTGTTGATTGTCCACTAACTGGAAGTTAGTAACTCTGTTCAGATGGTCTCCATCTTGTGGACAAGCTAATGTAAAAGATGTTTGTGTTTCAGGGGGACAGGACCTAGCACAGCGTCTCCTTCAGGACCCCAGAATGTCCCAGAATAAGCTGGCCTGCAGCGGCCTGTCAGATGTCAAGCTTCTCTTCAGTTACCTGGAGCTCTTCCAGGTCACAGACAAGGTGAGACAAACTGGGATTCATGACAGCAGATCATTCAGATCCAGTTTGAGTTTTTATTGCTCTGCATGTTTTCTCTCATCAATACAAGAAAAAAGTATTTTACATGACTGTTTCTGTAACAAACGATCTGGATAACAGTTGAAATGTGATTTCATTTTAACAGTCCAGTCTCTAAGCACCTTTTTTTATACAAGTTCTGTCAGCAGAGGGAAGAGGAAATGTTTTACTTTGTTTTTCCTTTTAAAACGTTTCAGATTATATGGTGGATTAAAAACAACTGAAAGGAAAAAGTCTCTGCTTTCAGATGCTCAAACATCTGCCTAAATCATGAAACCTAAATGTCTCCAGTCATTTTGGGAAGTCTCACATAAATGTTTCAAAAACCACTTCACTAAATAAAAGCGCTGCATGTGCGAACTGGATATTGATGAGTAAAACTACAGTTTATTATTATAACCATGTCCAGTTTGAATCTGGGAAGGATGATGATGATCAGGGGCTTCTGTTATTTTTTTATTTCTGATAGAAAATGTAAAACTCTAGGATTAGAAAATCCTGACAGATCTACGTCACACTGTCACTTTACATTCATGGACTCACCCATCTTGACTCACGACGGGGAAGGCTGTTGTTGGTTTAGCGTCCAGGAAACAGCAGAGAACGTCTCGACTAGTAGAAGCTAATTGTTAGCATTAGCTCCTTCAGGCTTGTGTTATTTGTGGAAATAAAACATCAACGTTGCAAATGGAGTCAGTGGTAGAGTCGTGTTGCTGTTAGCCAATCAGAGGACAGATGTCCAACCTTTATAAAACAAATATGACATTTTAAATTCATCCTGAGATAGAGATTTTCAAATAGTTATATGGTTTAATGATGGTTTAGTTTTAATCTCAAGTTCCTCCACATCAATATTCTTTGTTTCTTGGATGAAAACACCATTACCTCACACAATTTACAGCAGGCGGGGATTCAGACACCATAACATGCAGCTGATAGCTAGCAGGCTAACACGGAGCTAGCATGTCTCCACAGGAGAGCTAAAATGTCTGTAGTTTGGTGATATTTTAAATTAGACAGTAAAGGCAGTGTAAAAGCTAAAGTGTACATACTGGGCATTCAACGTGCTGGAAAAGACAGCTGCATGATAAGCAGCCTTCAAAACAAACTTTCCCCTTCGGCTTTTTTCCCTTCAGGCGTCACCAGAGCAAATCATCGGTCTGCATTAAGGCCCAGTTCACAGCGACATCGCTAACAAGAACACAGAGCCAGTCAGATAATTTAAACGTTTCTACACCCATGACTAGGGCTGGGCGATATCATGAGGTGGTGACTGGATAAAGGGGTGGAGGACAAATTTGTGTAAAAAAGTCTCTGAAATACATAAAGACAATATAAACACACTAGAGACATGACTGCAATAACGGCAGCATACCTCAGAAAAGCATTACACCCTCTGCTGTCCTGGCAGAGAATTGCATCACAACATTGATACACCAAGGGAGAAGTCTAAAAGGAAAACGTCTCCGTCAATGCGTGTGTGTGTCTGAGTTCAAAGATGCTGACGAAGAAGTATAAACTAGGCTTTATGCTAGCTCACTTCCTCTCTTTTTTGGCCGACCCATCAACAAACTCTTCTCTACAATCAAATATTTGTTTGTTTTTTTTTATTACTTTTTTTTGCTTATATCAAATTCTTCCTGTTATAGTTCTCTGTTCCCCCCAAACACACACACACACAAAAGCCTACCTTGGTATCCCTTATTTCTCCTCAGTTGTGATGTTTTGAGCTTCGCTGGTCTCTACCAGAGTTGTTTTTATGTTTGTTTTTATCTCCAGGTGGTGTTTGACCTGAGCCTGGCCCGCGGTCTGGATTATTATACAGGAGTCATTTATGAAGCAGTACTAACTCAAGCAGGTGTGTCTGGTGACACCCAAAACGGGGCAGAAGACAGCGTGAGTGTGGGCAGCGTGGCTGGGGGGGGCAGATACGATGGTCTGGTGGGAATGTTTGACCCCAAGGGTAGGAAGGTCCCGTGTGTTGGAGTCAGCATCGGAATTGAGAGGATCTTCTCCATCATGGAGCAAAAGGCAGAGGTGATTGCTGCTCTTTTCTGTGCTGATGGTGTGTGTGGCCGTGTTCAGACTAATAAAACTTTATTGTTCAGTCCTCAGCAGACAAGGTCCGTACGACGGAGGTTCAGGTCATGGTGGCATCCGCTCAGAAGAACCTGCTGGAGGAGCGACTCAAGCTGGTCACTGATCTGTGGAAGGCTGGAATAAAGGTGTGTGTGGGGGGTGGAATGTTTAAAACTGTCAGGAACCTGGATGAGTTTATAAGTTTACCCACCAACTCAGAAATGATCACTCTTCTTTCTATGGACAGAAAAATAACCCAAAAAATTATGAATTATTAGTGAATGATTCATTCATGAAAATGCTAATTTATTTATAACTTTTTAAAATGCATTTTTGGTTATTCTCTCTGCTGTTCTAACAAACCTACCATTGAAATAATAGAGTGATAATTTCTTTGCTAGTGGGTAAACTTGCAGCATCTGCAGGGTTCAAAGGGCTGATCATTTAAATGTTAAACCCTCCAGATGTTCCCAGTTCTTCAGGTAAACACTCATTTCTCCTCAGACTTCAGAAACCTGCCTAAAGTTTACGGCGAATATAGTGGAAGGGATGTTAAAATGAAGAGAAGCCATCAAAGTGGCACAGGGTCAAGTGAAACATACAGGCTGTTGGGTGTTCACTCTGAAATACAAACCAGTTAAAGTAGTTTTCAGTGGTTGTTTCAGGGTCATTTCAGATTCTTGTTTAAAGGACAGTTGTGATGTGGGGGTTAGTCACTTGCAGTGACAGGGTGGTGTTGCATTCATGTGTCCAGGCGGAGGTGATGTACAAAAAGAACCCCAAACTGCTCAGCCAGCTGCAGCACTGTGAGGAGGCTGGGATCCCACTGGTGGCCATACTGGGAGAACAGGAACTGAAGGATGGTGTGGTCAAACTCCGCGTGGTGGCAACCAGAGAGGAGGTACCACAGATTCACTCAGATGGGCTAGCATAGCGGGTCAACCATGCTATCTAGTGTGGTCTCCGCTGTTTTATAGCTCTGCCATTTTAAACCAGTAAACATTTGGTTAAAAATACAAATCAGTGATTCTGCTATAAACAAACCCAAGTAAACGAGAATCTCTGCCTCCACAGGTGGACCTCTCCCGAGCCGATCTCATCAGTGAGATCAGGAGGAGAACCTCTGAGGCCTAACTGTGGCTTTGCCAAAGCTTTTCCTGAAGTTCTGGTCCAGTCTTTGGTAAAGCACGATGGACTTGAGTGCAACCATAAGGACTGGTATGGCTCAGCGAGGAGCGTGCAACGCTCATATCGGTCCCCTCTGCTGTAACAGAAGCTCCAGAAAAGTTGGTCAGCGATGCAGCTTCCATGAAATGTAACCGCTTTGGATCAAAGACTTTAACTGTTCAGTAACCTCTTCTGGTGACCAGATCTTCATTAAACCGCGTCCAGAAAATCCCCGTCTACATTTTCACTTGGAGAATTGATGAATAGTTGATCTGTTTCATTAACTTTTAGCATGGACTCCTTTTGTGGTTAAACGTTTTATTTTGACGTGTGTAAATGCTTACAACCCTTTCCAGAAAATAACAAATCAGTTCACATTTTATTTTGCCAACAATAAAATAGTTGAACTTCATGCATGTATTTTATGATATCCAACATTATAAAAGGACAAAAAAATAACACTTCCTAACCTTACTCCCGCCACACTGCTTGTGTAGTTTTGGGCATTTTTGAAATTCTCAGATGTCCTCTCATCACACTGGCTCCATCATATGCCTGAGCTACCAGTGTCTTCTCGTTATAATCAGAACTAAAGACTCAAGACATTCCACAAGCACACTGGCAATCAAATCAGGCCAATGAAATAAAAACACAACAGAAAATGATGGGCGTTTTGGAGTGTTTATAGAGGTAATAGATGCCCACATGCCTGCACAAAAGGATGCAACAGTGAGTTTTGTGTAATATGTCCACTTTAAGTAGAATTTTTACAGTTTTTCAGTGAGAAACTATAAAGAACTTTTAATAAAAGGGATTTTCTTCACAATAAGTTTAATTTACTACCTTAAAGCTAGGGTCTGTAACTTTACCACATGAAGCAGAGGAGATTTTGACGTTGGAACAGCGAAAGCTACGCCTTCTAACGTGCACGCGCAGGGAACGCCGAGTCAACAGCATGGCTACTTTGACCCAGAGTTGTTGGCAATGGAGTTTTCTGAGGTAAGGATGTCTTCAACCAAAACTTTAGTTATTTACTGTTGACAAAAGTCATTTCATAAAGAATATAAATATGTTTTAGAAAGACCAACAGTCCTATACTATAAATAAACCCACTATCAAATTCTTAGCATTTTATTATGCGTCACTAGCATATTATTAGCCTATCTTAGCATTAGTTCCATGGAATAGTTCATATTTTATACTGATATGTCATTCAAGAAGGGATGAATGAACATCATGGCAAAGAAATTATTCAGGCTCAAATTATGAATAAACACCACATTCTGTGTAGTCCTATAATCCTGGTTGGTACCAGAGCTTTACTGGTTACTTTGTGTGTTTGACGCTGGGTTACAAGGGAGTAACTGCGTTTAAGGATAACAGCATTGTTTTAGGTAACAAAGTCCAATTAATTACTTTTCCCATCGTTGAAACGCCGTTACCGTTACTGCAATGTGGTTGAATGAAGCGCAGCGCTGGCAGCACCTATTGCCTGCAGAACCTGAACCCTCACCAGGCTTAATACGTGCAGCACAGAGACGCTGGTGTTCTGTTTGATGTCCTTACCCTTTGGTCCTCCTGCCACAACTCCTCCAGTGTCAAATCAACATTTATGGTGTGCATGTTCCTGCTACAGAGACACCAACTGATTTAGAAAAAAAAATGCTGCCAATAGTCTTCCCAGAACTGCATTTCAACTGTCCCACACATGGAGGCGTTTACACTTCAAAACGGGATTCTTCACCTGGCCAGGACACTGTGGAACAAATATGTAGCATGGCAACATGAGAAACCAGGGGCAGGCCACAGAGTAGTAATTTCAAGTTGTGTAGTCTGGAGGATGAGGGACAAATTCCCTGACCCCAATGGGAAATATGCTGGATTTATACTAAGAAGATTGTAAGCAATAATTGTATCTAATTAGAAGTTTACATTATTGTCTTGATAGGACTAATCTTTACCATTTTACTGTGTTCAGTGTTTTATAATAAAGTATAAAGCATAATTCCTCTGTATTACATTTGTAATGTGAAAACTCCTTGCATGACAACAGAATCGTCTCAATATTTACCTCAAACATTTTCCACACATCTCAAATTGTTCCAGATTTTACCAAAAATAATCTTCATTTTAAAATATATGAGTTTAAAAATAATTACACACAGTAAAAACAGAATGTTTTTTTATTTCACTGCCCCCAAAACCTGTTTCTGACCTGTAACAAATAAAAAAAGAAGTCAATTAGAAGTGTATTTACACGGGGAAGACATAAGGCAGAATATATTTTACCATCATCATAAGTCCATTTATGGTCTATCAGTTCCTGTGCTGATGGTGCTGAGACTCCACACAAAGAACCGTAACGTCTTGGATCCTCAGGCCTTGGGTTGTAGTGGCGAGGAAGCCCTTTCTTGCTTGCCAAGCGTTTGTTTTCCATCATGGCTTGAAGCTCATGGATGTACAAGTAGCCTTTGGCCACCTCTTAAGACTACAGCCTCCAGCACCGTGATTTCTTGTTGTATGAAATTAAACATGCAGTTACTTGTAGTAACAAACTAATCAGCTAAAAAATTTACTTTTTAACAAAGCAAACATACTGTACAGACCCATCTGCTCTCCTCTTTACTGCTGTATGTGCATAAAGGTTGTAGTCCAACGCTGGAACAAGTGCTGCATTGGTTGCTTCAATCATGAACAGTGTCCTCTATGCTGATTTCTTGGAGAGCGTTCCGATAGATTTTAGTTTTCAGGGCCGCTTCAGTCCTGTGAACACAAGCATTTTATTATTTATCCTCTATTTTAGTGTTTATGAATGTGGGAACAATAAACAGAAATTATGTGTACAGTGGAGGAAATTATTATTTGACCCCTTGCTGATTTTGTAAGTTTGTCCAATGACAAAGAAATGAAAAGTCTCAGAACAGTATCATTTTAATGGTAGGTTTATTTTAACAGTGACAGATAGCACATCAAAAGGAAAATTCAAAAAAAATAACTGAAACTGATTTGCATTTTGTTGAGTGAAATAACTATTTGAACCCCTACCAACCAGTTCTGGCTCCCACAGAGTGGTTACACTCCTACTCAATTAGTCACCCTCATTAAAGACACCTGTCTTAACCAGTTACCTGTATAAAAGACACCTGTCCACAGAATCAATCAATCAAGCAGACTTCAAACTCTCCAACATGGGAAAGACCAAAGAGCTGTCCAAGGATGTCACAGACAGGATTGTAGACCTGCACAAGGCTGGAATGGGCTACAAAAATATTAGCAAGAATCTGGGAGAGAAGGTGACACCTGTTGGTGCAATTGTTCCTAAATGAAAGGAGCACAAAATGACCATTAATCCATCTTGGTCTGGGGCTCCTCGCAAGATCTCACCTTCATGTGGTGTCAATGATTCTGAGAAAGGTGAGAAACCATCCTAGAACTACACGGGAGGAGTTAGTTAATGACCTCAAAGTAACTGGGACCACAGTCACCAAGAAAACCATTGGAAACACATTACACCTCAATGGATTTAAACCCTGCAGTGCTTGCAAGGTCCTCCTGCTCACGAAGGCACATGTGCAGGCCCCCATTGGTTTTTCTTAATTTAAACACAGTATAACGATGTTTCTTTACCTTAATTTACTGAGTTTTGGCGACTCACTGCTGCCATCTTCAAAGTCACGCCGACTTGACGGCGTCACTTCCGCTGTTTATTTGCAGGCAGTAAGGGGGCCTCCCCCTACTGCCTGCGCCTTCCTGGTCAATGACCACGTCCCATGAATGATCCAGCGTGTAAACTCCTTCATCCATATTCATGGTCCTGGGTCCACGTCTCCTTATCTCAATCACTTCTTTTATCCATCTTCTGTACTTTTGTTGTTATGATCTATGTGCTGTCCCAGTCCATTATATGATTTTCTCTTGTGCAGTGGTCTATTATGGCTGATTTCTTTATTGTGTTTTCTGCTTCTTCTTTGGCTGCTCTGGTGTGGCTTCGGCTTGTTTTTTTCACATTCCTTTTTGTGTTCTGAAGATGGCGGCAGTGAGTAGCCGAAACCGTCAATAAATTAAGGTAAATAAACATTATTATACTGAGTTTAAAGCAAGAAAAACCAATGGAGGTAGAAAATAAACACAGTAAGAACATAACAAGAAATGTGCAGGCCCGTCTGAAGTTTGCCAATAAACACCTGAATGATTCAGAGAGTGACTTGGAGAAGGTGCTGTGGTCAGATGAGACCAAAATTGAGCTCTTTGGCATTAACTCAACTCACCGTGTTTAGAGGAAGACAAATGCTGAATATGACCCCCAAAACACCGTACTCACTGCCAAGCATGGAGGTGGAAACATTTTGCTTTGGAGGTGTTTTTCTGCTAAGGGCACAAGACAACTTCACTGCATCAACGGGAAAATGGACGGAGCCATGTATCGTTAAATCCTGAGTGACAACCTCCTTCCCTCTGCCAGGAAACTGAAAATGGGTATTGGATGGGTGCTCCAGCACGACAATGACCCAAAACATACAGCAAAGGCAACAAAGGAGTGGCTCAAGAAGCACATTAAGGTCATGGAGTGACCTAGTCAGTCTCTGGACCTTAATCCAATAAAAAACCTATGGAAGGAGCTGAAGCTCAAAGTTGCACAGAGACAGCCTTGAAACCTTAGTGATTTAGAGATGATCTGCAAGGAGGAGTGGACCAAAATTCCTCCTAAAATGTGGGCAAACTTGGTCATCAATTACAAGAGACGTTCATAGCCGCGGGAACATATTTTCAGCAGGGGGTGCTGGAAAAAAAAGCTCAGCTGCGCTCAACTCGTTATGTCCAGGTGAATCATAGCCTACGTGTAGCATAGGCATCGATACGAGTCTCATTATTAGAAAGAAGACACACTCCAACAGTCTTCTAGCCTGGCAAGCCATCCTATATATGTGTATATACAAACTCTGCAAAGCAAGAATTGGTCTAGTTCACTAGGCTAACAGTCTTCAGCACTGCTCGAAAACCTACGACTCCCGTCTGCAGTTGACCAATGAAAACACACCTTTGAGACGCCGCAGCAGCAAGACTCCGCCTCTCTGAGTTTCCGTTTCAAATCTTATATATACAGTCTTTGGTTTCAACTTACGGTATGTTTAAAATGCGGATTATAAACTACACACCAGTTTTTATTTTTGTTAATAGCCCGAATAAAACCGGAGTTATACTAAAATAATTAAACTAAGAATGGGTTCAGTAGCGTTTTGTTGCTGAGGGAGAGGATGAGTGCTGCGTGATCTGACAGCAGGGGTCAAAAGGTGCGCTGATGCGCTGTCACTGAGCCGAGTAAACACTGAACTTTAGATATTGGAGCGATCTGTGGCAGATAGATAGTTACTTCTCTGTAGTTTAGTGGTTTTATGTATACAGGAGGATGAGAAGGATGGATGTCCAGCAGACAGATCAGCTGTTTAGCTGGAAGACGGGAAAAGGAGACGCGCAGCTGGAGTCTGAGGCCAATGCGGATCAATTCTTCCTCTTTGAGGAAGATGAGCTAGGTCATGAGCTGACACTAAAAAGTGTTTACTGTGGCGCTTTTTTCTCTTTTTAGCGTTGTATTGCTTATCTGTAACGTATGCTTTTTGGGGGGTGCGCTCGTGACGTAGCATGTCCTCTTGGAGCGAGACGTCATGCAGTCTGGCTCACTGAAAGGTTGCGCCGTTCAGTGTGGCACCTTTCTGGAGTTCTCACAGTGTGACATGAACAGTGTGATCCCGTGGCTGGAGGACTATAAAGATATGCAACAAGCGTTTTATTCGTGGACGGAAATGATGGTAAACGTGGGTTTAGAGGTGGTGAGTGCATGAAGAGGTGGAAGAGAATGAGGGACAAGTTTGTTCGTGTTAAAAAGTCTCTGAAATACAATAAAAAGCACAAAATAAACTGCAAATAAACTGTCACTGCACTATCTTGGACCGGATACATGACAGTATACCCCAGAACTCACTGTTGCTGCACCTCCTTTTGTTTTCTCGAGGCTTCCCAAAAAAGTGTAAAATCCGCTTTTTTGCCATAGTGGTAAATAAATATTTGAGGTCACCAGCAGGGGGTGCTGCAGCCCCTCCAGCACCCCTACTTCCCGCGGTACTGGAGACGTTTGACCTCTGTGCTTGCAAACAAGGTTGTGCTCCTCATTAATGCTCTATTGAACTTCCAGACATGAACAAAATACTATTTTATTTTTTATCTTTTTACTTTCACTGACCAACGCGACACCTATTTGCAGATACAACTTTGTACTTACATTTGTGAAAATCCCTTGGTTGGAGTTACAACGTGCTCCATCACCTCTACTCCTTCCAAATCATCTTCATGTCTATGAATAAAACACAAGAATATGATTAGAATAAATACACATTTTTTCATATACATTAGAGAGATTAGACATCCAGTTTTTTCCAGTTGTAACTTAATTTTATGGACAGCACCTATATTTTTTACCTGAATATTCAATTTTTATATAACTACACATTGTGTTCCAACCTTTTTGTTATACTGTAAGATTAATGTGGTTTACCTTTTAATTTGTGTTTATAATAAACAATCACAGGCTAAAATATGATTTCCTTGGCGATATTTAGGCAGCCTTCCTCAGGTTTCATGTTCTGCAGGAGCTGCTCATCACTGATTTTAATCAAATCTGTGGTATTCAAGCAGAAAACCCTCTAAAACCGACATGAACCAGAACTTATTGCCCACCAGGCTAACACAAAATGCCTTGTAGCGCTAACGAACAACTGTTTACTTTTCTGCTCAGACACACCCAATTCAATTCTGTCTTTATAAAGGTCTACAGGAGATGCTAATCACTCGTTTAATCAAATCTGTGGTGTTCAAACAAGGAAACATATAAAATGGGAAAGAATTTAACAACCGCGATGCTAGCAACCTGTTAACTCTATACAACAATAGTCTGATATTACGTAAGATTAAAGCCTACACTTAGCCTAGTGAACTAGACCAAATTCTCGCCTTACAAAGTTTGTATTCACAAATAGAATGGCTTACCAGGCTAGCCTACACTAACCATTAGCTCAAATACACAAATTATAAAATCCCCTTTCGTTCAACTGTCATCTTCCACAGTTAGCTATTATTTTATGGACTGTCATAACTTCTGTTCTGGCTTAGTTAGCATTCGAGCTATATTAGCCGATGGTAAACACAGCAAACAACATCTGCACTATTATTTCTTTTAATAAAAAATTCAGTTACAATTCTCTAAAATAAAAGATTGATTGATTACTTAGTATTTACCTGTGCAAAAAAAGCAACTCTTCATCAGTTTTGAGGCCTCGTAGATCACGAAGTTTCCTTCATCTTTTAAAAGTGTCGCCGATGTAAATTCTACTTTTTTTAAGTTATTTTAACAATTTCAACTTACGAACTATCCTCTAAAGTCAGATTGTTTAACTCTTAGAAGAACCTGTTGTCCTCTAATCAAATGAACCTAGACAACTGAAAGAGGTTATTAATATATGAAGATTGCATGACCTTATATTTAAACGTCAGTGTTAGAAATTTGTGTCTTTACTGTCAGGCAACTACTGAAGTAGATTTGGATCAACAGGATTACTGAGAACAGTGTTAGCCTGCATCGCTGGGTTCTTTTTTCCAACACAGAAAAGAGCTGGGTTTTTTTTTACCTTTTTCCTGCTGACGTTTCGACCGTCACTGCGGTCTTCCTCAGAGCTTAGTGGCTGTTTGCGGCATCACTTCCTTTTCCAGTGACGATCGAAACATGAGCAAGAAAAAGGTAAATAACAGCTCTTTTCAGTGTTGGAAAAAAGCACCAAGCAATGCAAGCAGAAGAGATGCACAGAATGAACATACAAAAGAAGTGTGTTAGCCTGTTTTTGCAGCAAGATCTCTGGCTCTTAGTAGATGATTTGTGTCTTTTTGACCCTACCAGTAAAAAATGACTCTAGATTGCATAAATCACAACATCCAGCTTTTTCTTTATATCAAATTTTAATTAAAACTTAAAACAGAAAGTATAAAAACATGCATCAAACAACAAACCAACTAACTACTGATAAAAACGTGCAAAGGAACAACAAACAAACTTGTTTTTTTTTTCAGTATTACATGAAACAGAACCAGAGGAGATGGACAGATGTTCAGGCAACCAGCTGATTGTTTCTGATCCTCTGAAGAACTTGCTGAGCTGCAGCTGTCTCAGCCTCTTTCAGTGCATTGGGTCCTGGTAAAATCATGACCATCCCCTTGAATGTCTTGCTCATCTTTGGAATGTACACCATGTAGGTGAAATGCAGGAACCCATCTGGCCCGGTGTGGCTGTAGTATATTTGACACAGTGGTTGGCCTAACCCTGATTCCTCACACATCTTGCAAAGGAGCAGGCCAGGGGACACTGCAAACACCAAACATCCCTGGGAAGGGGAGGGGGGGTATCCAGGGAGAGAGCATGGGTTGGCAGTCGGACCTCCCACTGCTCTGCAAAACCCTGGAATGGGTGTTGGGTCTGGAGGAAGTACACTCTTTGGAGCTTTCTGAGCACACCAACGATCAGCTCGTTTCTCTACTGACTGCCACTTGATGGAGACATCCAGAGAAAACAGTTTCTTGAAATCTAAAAAGAAATCAGGACAGATGTCCAAAAATGTTCATATTTATATACATAACTGCTGTCCTAGTGAGGAAAACAGTAAAAAGTCAACAACATGCCACAACAGAAGTGTTGATCAGACAAAACTCTGTAACTCAGAAAGGTTCCTGCCAGCAGGGGGCTCCTACCTTCCATCAGCACCCTCTTGGCCATTGACGCTGCATGATGGGAGGAGAAAGAAACAATGGCAGTCACCCCTTTGATGCCAGGCCCAGCTTTGAGGGAAAGTCTCTCAACCCCTTCTGCCAGCACATGCAGCACCTGTAACCAAACATTGTTACCAGATGCATGTTAAGATCATTTATATGGATTCACTGTAGTGAATCGAATCTAATCCTAATAAGGGTTAAAGCACATTCAGCTGAACACTCAATACTTTTACATTAGTCATGATGATGAATAAATGTGTACTATTGGCTTGGTGCTTTGACAGATTTTGATTTTAGGTTATGGGCCATTTACACGTGCCCCCCTTTTCTAAATCTTTTCCCCTACCTGCACCCCCCAACAAAAAACTTTCTAGACACACCACTGGTTATCGTTGGTCATTCCTCCCAGCAGCCTAAGACTATAACCACTGCTGCTCCCAACAAAACCAGTAAACGGTGTTCCCTCCCTGCTGCTTTTGTTATTTGTTCTGTTCTGTTCTGTTATTCTACTTGCACTCATTCATATCTTATTTGCACAATTTTCTTTTCATGTTCCACTTCCTATAATATCAGCTATTTTTTTTATTATTTATTAAAATGTGGTAAATTAAATATTTTAAGTATTTCTCACATACATTTTTTAACTGTACAGCCCTTTATTTTATTTTTCTTCTGTTGTGAATCTGATTTGCTGCTGTGACAAAAAATTTCTCACAATTAAGGGAATTTCTATTCTATTCAAGAACCCCATACACATTTTTAATTACGGTTACAAGTCAACGGGCAAGAAGCCCTATTGAATTTGTTCTGTTTTTTTTTTTTTCATTTTACTTCCTACTGTTCCTTCTGTAGTTATGCTGCTATAGGCTTAGACTGCTGGAGGACATACTGACCACTTTCCACACTCTGCTACTCTCTTCTACCACTACTCTTTAATTGCATTATTTCCTGTTATTTCAGCTGTTAACTTTATTTTCTCTCTAAGTGTTTTTCTCCCCAGAAGAAGCTACACTGGTGTTCTGCTGAGCTGTGGTGGCCTCATGGAGGGGGCCATCAGCTGGCACACTGCTGCCAACCACTTAACATTCTCCCTCTCCTGATATTGCACTTTCTTTCTTTAACATAGAAAGTGCTACTACTAGTTCATCTGTTGAATTAATTATAGATCCGCTCAGATAAAGGCAATAAAGTTTCTCTTACTAAATAGAATTTCTACTAAGAAATCACAGTGTAGTAGGGTTCAGTATCGAGCATCGATTGGAACCGGGACTGTCAGTTTTTCCCGGAATCGTTCAAATATTTTAATTTTGATTCCTAGTTTTGATGCCCATGTCCACTGACCGGAAATAGAATCCACCGGAAGTGTCTGCATTACTGAGCAATTATGAAAATTATGCAGCTACGGAGCTGCGGAGGCGTTCTAAAGTGTGACTTTAACCTGGAAAAATATGTGATGTGCAATTTCTGATCAATGCCTTTCAGAGGCAATCATACCAGCTGATCAGCTATCCTGTCACTCCTACTGCAGCCCGCAGAAACCCTGAGTGCAGCATTGTGTCCCCCCCTATTTCCTCACACTATGCAGGCGCGCAGGGGACAAAAATGTAAACAAACACGTGTGCCGAACTTTTACTCCGTGAGAGGGATGTAAACTTTGCATCCTGCAACGAAAAATACTGCGCGGAGGAAGCTCGTTAAAATGCGTCAACGCAGTGGATTTAATACGAGATTTGAAGAACAAACTCCGGGCGGAGTGCGGTGAGTTTTCATGTCTCGCTGCAGAACTAAAAACACACGGAGCATCAACATTAAACGCAGGTAATCTCCACTTCCACCCACCAGGAGCCGATGCAGCTAATAAATGAATAAATATTATAATGATAATAATAATACATCTCAACACGCAAAGTTGTGAGATTATTTTTTGCTTTTCTGCACTATTTAGTCTGTTGAGAGTTTTAATGTTTTTAATCTTTTAGATTGTTACTGACAGCAGCTACATTTAAGTTTCACTTATTCTCAGTCATCCTGGACATGATCATCCTCATAGTTTACAGCTGGACTTTCTGGTTATCTTGGAGACATTTAGCCTCTCATCCTAGAGGCTCCTTCAGTTCCCAGACTTTGGAGGAGGCTGTGAGTTGTGGTCAGAAACAAACACACTGATTGTGCTGCAAGTCTTTTCTTTTTCTTTCTTGAAAACATGTTTTTGTCTAAATTAAGGTGATGTTCATAGAATTAAAATTCATTTTGAAGTTCTAATTATTTCATCAAGTAAGACCTATGGTCAGCCGGCTCATTTAAAACATGTAAAGTTTTTGGACCCTGCCTCTTGAAAGAACCGGAATCAAAACGAGGAATTGGAATCGTTCAAATTCAAACGACGCCCAACCCTACAGTGTAGCCATAGAAACACTACTTGGTACATATGTTGTTTGTTTGTGTGTGTGTGTGTGTGTGTGTGTGTGTGTGTGTGTGTGTGTGTGTGTGTGTGTGTGTGTGTGTGTGTGTGTGTGTGTGTGTGTGTGTGTGTGTGTGTGTGTAGGGATCAAAGGAACAGCGCTAGGCTGGTTTAAATCTTTTCTGTCTGACAGATTTCAGTTTGTACATGTACATGAGAAATCTTCATAGGGTTACTTGTGGCGTACCACAGGATTTAGTGCTTGGACAAATTCTTTTCACTATATATATGCTTCCAATTGGTAAAATCATTAGACAGCATGGGATAAACTTCCACTGTTATGCTGACGACACTCAGTTATAATTTTCCATAAACCCTCATGAACCTAATCAGTAGATTACAGGTTTGTCTTGAGGACATAAAAATCTGGATGACTCTAAACTGGATGGATAGATCTAAACTTTCTGCTCTTAAATCCAGACAAGACTGAAGTTATCATCTTTGGACCAGAACCTTAGAAAAGGAAACTGCTTAGTCAATCACCTGATCTGAACGACATTAAATTAGCCTCCGAAAACAAAGTAAAGAACCTCAGTGTTATTTTTGACCAGGACATGTCATTCAAATCCCGCATTAAACAGGTAAATTAATGTTTAGAGAAACATAATAGGGACTCATTCTAAATAAAAAATTTACACATACATAAATTATTTAGGCTTTTGGAGTCATTTTTGTGAGAATTTTTTTTTTCTGCCAAACCAAGTGATGTCAGCAAAAGGAGTCCTGTTAGCTTAATCCAATGAAAAATATAGATTCTAATGCCGGCTCTGATACAGAGGAAACTTTAAATGCTTATAAGTATACTTATGATGGACCACAACCATCGAGTTTTGAGCCTGCTGCAAGCCTCAGAGAGTAGAGACAAACCAGAGGGAGAAACGATTGGCTAAAGGAGAGAAATTGAGCTGCAGAGCAGCGGAGGAGCAGCAGGTATGTTCAGGGGCGCCGTAAAGCGGTGAAAAGATTCTAAGGGCCCACAGCTGTCAGGGGCCCAAAAAAGTTTCAAAGTTGAATAATAAAAAAAAAGTTTAAAAATCACAAGTACTTTACTTTGCAGTATTTCTTCTAATTCAAGACATTAAACAAACAATATTTTAGTCTTTATGAAATGTATATTATTCAGAGGTCCCTACTTTATTTCCCCTCCTAATGGCATAAAATGGTACAGTCTACCCGGCCGAACAGCGCGTAGCAGGCGAGGCAAGCTCACGCAGCAGTCAGACAGCAGAGTGCGCCAAAGGCTGCATTAAAAATATGTCTGCAAAAACAAAGTCTGGGTCACAGAAAAGAAAAGAAAGAAAGGAGAAAGAGGACAGGCAGAAGAGAGGGCGTCAGTATGTCACACAGTTTTTCTCAAAGAAAGGTGGGTTTAGCTAGTGAGTGGTTAAATTCAACCTGTTTGCTAGCTTTGATATCCACAATGAGAGGAACAATGTTTCATCTAATTATGGTAAATGGGTTGTTGTCCTTGTCCCTACCAGAACCAGCAGCTGATGATATGTCAGCAGGTGTCCCCTCACAACCCAATGAACCTCAAGAAGGTGAGCAATGTAGCATGTTAGCAAGCAGCATCATTTAAGGGGGTCTGTGGGAATCACTTTTTGTCTCTTTTCTCAATCAATACTATTACAAAGGAATATAAAAAGGCTATTTTTGGTGATAAACACATTGTTTTCCCACATAATGATAATTATATATACAGGGTTCTTACACTTTTTCCACTGACAAATTCAAGCACTTTTCAAGCATTTTCAAGGTAAATTTTCAAACTTTTCAAGCACCACACGGCAAAGACAAAACAATACATTAGGACTCAAGAGGACAGTTTCACCTCACTATCATATGAATTTATTACTGTTATATAATAGAGATGATCTTATCCGATCACAGGATCAAAAATCAGGCCTGATCACGTGATTTTAAATTACTGGAATCAGGTGAAAAAGATTAGCTATAACCTTATAAAGCAACTAGCGTGACCTTAATTTATCCTCAGATAGAAATTTTCAAACGAAATGACAATGACTTAGTTTTAATTTTAACCTGTCTGCTTTTAGTTCTAGTATGTTACTTTAAAGCCACAATGTGTAATATTTTTACCTGTTTACTACCAAATTCTGTGCATCCAGTGCACAAACTTGTCCCTTTTCATTAATATTTCTCACCAACATCAATTCTAAATATTCCTCTCAGCTTCAAATTTTACATTTTTAATACATAAATTGTGGTCGACGCTCCATGGTCATCCTCCATCTTGAAATACGGTAGCTTTTTAGGGACATACGAGCTCTGAGTTACGCGTTTGCACTGTGACTGTAACCTGAAAGAAACAGCAGAGGGCAGCAGTGCGCCGTGGAAGCATGGCGTCTGACAATGCAACTAAGAAGAGACGAGACTAGCTGTTACACTGTTGCTGGACTTTGTTAGTTTGAATAACAAACAATGAAATCAAAAGACACATCAAATATGTCAGGTCTTATTGATTTCCAACACTCAGCAGCCGCATATGATGAGAACCCCGCCCGCAACAGCTAGACACCAGCCTCTAAGTGTTTTTATGACTCACCTCAGCTGATCTTTTCTTCATAATAAAGCTCCCAATCCGGTCCCAACGTATCAGTTCCAAAGTCCTTCTTCAAGAAAGCTCCTTCTATTAAAGTCTCCTCTCTTACCGCAGCCTGCCGTGTCTCTCCCAACGGTGGTCCGCTAGCCGGTAGCCATGTTAGCATTAGTTACCGGTACTTTATTTCCACAGCGTGTCTCCGGCTCTAGCCAAACCTCATCGGCTATCCGATCGCTAAACAGCCAGTGGTTGATGTTAGCTCCATCTCGATCCTCACTGCGGCGCACACCGATCAGCTGATGGCTAACCGGCAGACTCTTGTTTACGCCGCTGCTCTGATCCACATGACACCGGACGTCACAGCTGATGCCACCCCTCCTCCATGTGTGAATCGGTGACAGGCAGCTATGCTAGCTTCCTTCAGGACTGGTAGGTTGATACAACAGCTAACAGCAGTGTTTCCCCTAGAAATGCCGTGATGTTTGTTGACTAAGGGGGGTGTAGGATAGCGCCGCCTCG
>SSNS01000727.1:35586-50821 GCA_006937985.1 Aphyosemion australe | reverse complement strand
CGTTCCCAGGCCAGCCGAGAGACATAATCTCTCCAGCGTGTCCTGGGTCTTCCTTTGGGTCTCCTCCCGGTTGGACGTGCCCGGAAAACCTCACCAGGGAGGCGTCCAGGAGGCATCCTAATCAGATGCCCGAGCCACCTCAACTGGCTCCTCTCGATGTGGAGGAGCAGCGGGTCTACTCTGAGCCCCTCCCGGATGACCGAGCTCCTCACCCTATCTCTAAGGGAGAGCCCAGCCACCCTGCGAAGAAAACTCATTTCGGCCGCTTGTATCCGCGATCTCGTTCTTTCGGTCACTACCCAAAGCTCGTGACCATAGGTGAGGGTAGGAACGTAGATCGACCGGTAAATTGAGAGCTTCGCCTTTCGACTCAGCTCTCTCTTCACCACGACAGACCGGTACAACGCCCCCATCACTGCAGATGCAGCACCAATCCGCCTGTCGATCTCACGCTCCACCCTTCCCTCACTCGTGAACAAGACCCCGAGATACTTAAACTCCTCCACTTGGGGCAGGACCTCGTCCCTGACCTGGAGAAGGCATTCTACCCTTTTCCGACTCAAGACCATGGTCTCGGATTTAGAGGAGCTGATTCTCATCCCAGCTGCTTCACACCTCGGCTGCGAACTGCTCCAGCGAAAGCCGGAGATCACTTTCTGACGAAGCCAACAGGACCACATCATCTGCAAAAAGCAGAGACCTGATCCTTAGGCCACCAAAACGGATCCCCTCACCACCTTGGCTGCACCTAGAAATTCTGTCCATAAAAGTTATGAACAGAATCGGTGACAAAGGGCAGCCTTGGCGGAGTCCAACTCTCACCGGAAACGAGCCCGACTTACTGCCGGCAATGCGGACCAAGCTCTGACACTGGTCGTACAAGGACCTAACAGCCCGTATCAAGGGACCTGGTACCCCATACTCCCAGAGTACCCCCCACAGGGCCCCCCGAGGGGCGCGGTCGAACGCCTTCTCCAAATCCACAAAACACATGTAGATTGGTTCGGCGAACTCCCACGCACCCTCCAGGACCCCCCCAAGGGTATAGAGCTGGTCCAGTGTTCCACGGCCAGGACGAAAACCACATTGCTCCTCCTGAATCCGAGGTTCGACTATCCGACGGACCCTCCTCTCCAGAACCCCTGAATAGACCTTACCAGGGAGGCTCAGGAGTACATACTATTTAAACAATTTGAATTATGAGCAATGAGGCTATTATCAAACATATTCCTAATATTAACACATTTCTTATCAATGTTCTTCCTGACAGTGATGTTTTTAGGCAGCTAATCTGAGGAAATGACATAAAAACAGGAAGTTGAGGCCTGTTAAAAGACAAATTTCTGTTACTGTTTGGTTTCAGACAAATAAAGTATTCTATTATATTCCAAGTTACAAATAAATAAATCTGAAAGGACAACTTGGATGTTTTCTACTTTCTTCTTATTAACTGAATGCATTGCTGAGGTGTTGGATTGAGACTTGGTATCAAAATCCTATGACATGGATCGGGGGCAAAAAAAAATGTGATCAGAACATAATTATAAATATTATCTTGTAATATTCCACAAATCAGGGACAAAGTAAATAAAAACATCACATTTTACATTTTGAAATGTGTCTAATGTCAAGGTTTGCTCCTACTTTTGCAGCTCTTATAGAAGCTGTGTTTAAAATCCTGCTCCTGCTAAATTTCTGACTATTACCACCCATTACTGACATATCTGATCACAACCCTCCCTCCATCTGCAGAACCATTAATTGATGAAAATAAATAATTATACTCGATGAACAAATAGGGATTGTATTTCTGCTAGTAAAAATAGTTGTTGATATATTTAGTTTGAATTGTGACTAGAAAGAATATGACCTGGACTAGGATTAATTATATTGTTTCTATGTAAAATAGGAATTACTAGCTTTTGATTAAATGATAAAATGGCTTGCCACGTGAACTCGGGTCTGCTTTCTCAGCCAAACACGGTCCATGCTTCTGCTCACAAATAGATGCCATGAACGACAAGGTGCTTCATTAAATTACTGGTATTTACATGTTTAGTGACAAACCTGAACACAGTTAGCTCTGCTGCTGTTTACTTTCCCAGATGCAGTCAAAACTTTGATTTTTTTCGGTATTTTATTAGTTCGTGAACTCGGAGGTGTTTTGTAAACAAAGTTTGTGAATGATGCAGCCGACGTCTGACGTGGGCTAACTGCAGCAGGAGGAACGGGGCTTTGCGGTTCATAACAGACTTTTTAGCACCGAAAAAGAGATTTCTTACCGTTTTTTTTTGTTCCCTGCTCTACTCCAGTCTTGGTTTAATAACTAATTATCACAGAAGGACCCGCTGGATCCCATACCCAAAGCAGCGCTCTCACACACGAGGCTACTAGCATAAAAGTCTCGTCGGTAAAGTAGGTCTGCTTCATAGCGAAGCCAGCGTACACCGCCGGTCCAGCGGCTGGTCTCTATAGTAGGAGGAGCCTGCTGCTAACAGACCGGTGTGACAGAAAGGAGCGGACCCTCTGAGAGCAGCCGCAGCCGTGTTTACTAAAAGCGAAATAATCGCTCTAGTTTTTAACGTTAACAAAAATAACAAATTGAGTTTTTTCATCAAACTAACTTGGGTGATCTTATAAACAAAACCGTGCAGTTTGTTTTTCAAGCATTTTCCAAGACTCAATACAGAAATCAAGCATTTTCCATAACTTGAAAACACGTTATTGAAATTCAAGCATTTTCAAGGATTTCAAGCACCCGTACGAACCCTGTATATATCAATCAGTAAAAATGTATAAATAGTTTTGGATGCTGGGCAGGTTGAAGCATTGTTATTTAGTCTGTTAATGTAACAGAAATTACTGTGAAACACCTTTTTGAAGGCACCATACAAGAAAAAAACCCTCTTCATCTACTAAATACCTTGAAATGAAATATTTTGAATCTGACTGAATCATGGGAGGTTTTACAAGGTGTAATTTGTTTATGTAGCTTTTAGAACACAAACCAAAAATCACAGTGATTTCCAAATAATTCATCAGAGCAAAAATGAAACAAACGCTCTTAATAATTGTAATAAATAAACTTAATATAACATTGAACACAATAAAATATGAAATCTAGTATTGATGATGGAGAACTACAGCTAATATACTGCAGGAGTCTGTGCTGCATTTTCCCTGTTGTGCATTAATTTTAAAGACTGTTGTAACTTGGATCAAGATTTTGTCACAAATGATAGTCTATATTGTAACACATATATCAATTTCATTATGTACAGAGCCTGGGCCCTCCCAATGTCAGGTTTGGTCAGGACAAAGAGTGGAAGTGAAGGAAGAAGGGAGAGTGTGACAGCTCAGAAGATGGAGAGACCCAAAGTCAACTGAATAAATTTTAGAATAAATAAACACATTTTAAGGGAGTAATAGGGAAAAGGAGATTAAACACCTTTCAGCATGTGCATTTCCTGCTTTTTCCAGCAGTGATATTGCTAATTCTGTTGAAGGAAATTCACTGTTTAATGAGAGACAGCTGGTGGAAATGATATGTAAATAAGTAAGAATGCATGTAGACCTACATAATTAAGCAAAACTGAAACACTAATATAAAGTATATATATTATATTTTTTTCTCCCTTCGAATCTGGGAGGGTGGAACCCCAGCTCCAGCTATGGACGAGCCCCCAGGGGGCCCATCTTGATATTTTTTCATGGGGCCCAAAATCTCTGGCAGCCCCCCTGGGTATGTTGGTGAGAAAACAATGTTAGCTTAAACTTGTGTGCTAACATTACAATATTGTACAGATTACCATAATGTACCAGACAATTAAAAATAGTATTGGTCAGTTAATATAACATTAATATTTGACAATAATGAGCGTCTGTCAGCAGTCTCAAACTCGTTAATATCCGTTCACGTGACGTACTTTAGCGCTTTAGAGAGAGAGAGATGCCTGTCATTCTGTTCTGGAGCTCATGCAGGCTGCTGAGAGCTGGATCCAACCTAGAAACCAGCTCGACTGGCATGTGGTATTTTTTAAAAGCCACCCATCCTCTTCTGGGGGTCGGGGCGGGCGGGCCTGACCTGGTTGCGATGCGTATCGGGGCTCCAGAAGTCGCAGTTTGTACAGTGGCCTCTGTCTTCGCGGTGGCACCTCAGCCCTGCCCTCTTTTGAAGCCTCCCATTACTGGACGCCAAGATACTTCAACTTGTCTTCAACTTGTATTCATGTTGATTAGGTGAAATGGTCAAATAGGGACCTTTCACATGACCTTTTATGACATGAGGAGGCATGGCTTGGATCGCTATTTGACTATTGCATTTTAGGGGTCAGAAGAAGACCAACCACAGCAACTTTCTTCACTCCATGAATTTCAATTATGAATTCATAGCATTTTATATTCGTCAAAGTTTGAGGCCTGGCCCAGCCCCTTCAACAGAAATAAAAACTACATTTTTAAAATTATTTTAGATCGCCTGTGCCTCATGAGCAAATCAACCAAATTTCAAGATGATCAATCAAAATCTCTAGAAGTTTGATCAAATGCTGACCTTACAAACTGCGACATGGTCAAAATTGTAACTTCAATCCAGAAATATCAGGACTCAGCTGTACCTGCAGCAGGTCTTCTTGCCTGGTGGTAGCTGGCAGATCTCCAATAGAAATATGCTTTTTCTCTCTGCTGCGACACACGCTGAGGTGGCAGCCAGGCTCCAGCATGTATTTGTGCAGCAGACGAATGGCATTGGTAGCTTGATCAACCGTGCCATATTTGGCATAGGCAAAGCCTCGGTTCTCTCCACTAAAGTTCATCATGAGCCTGAACTCCCAGAGTGGCCCCACGGAGTTGAACAGAGGGATCAGCACGTCCTCGTAGGTGTCCCGGGGGATCTGGCTGATAAAGATCTCACAGCGAGCTCCTGGGGTGGGGCCATCCCAGTCTATCCATGAAGGGAAAGAGAAAGTAAGCGGTTAATGATATAAGTAAAGTTGGTAAAACGTTATTTATAAATTGTCTCTGAAAACATAAAATAACAAAGATATTCATAGAAAAAAAGACAAATGTAGATTCACAAGGCAAATAAATCAAAGACAGATTAAAAAGTAAATGTTTTAAATTAGCGTTTAACAAAAACCACAGAGATCAGATAGTTCCAGAGTCTGGGGGCTAGTTTTCAGTTTTAATTGAGGCACCAGATGACCTAAGGAAAACGTGCTGAACACATATAATTTCAAACAAGAAAAAGATGACCTAGCAAGGTTTATAATGATTTAGTTAGCAGGCATCACCACCACAAACTTGCCGTTTCATATATAGTGGTCATTAGGGCGATGGTGGCAGAGGAGTTAAGTGGTCACCTTGCAATCGGAAGGTCGCAGGTTCGCGTCCCACTCAGTCTGTCGCTGTCGTATACTTGGGCAAGACACTTAACCCACGTTGCCTGCTGGTGGTGGTCGGAGGGACCGGTGGCGCCAGTGTACGGCAGGCCCCGCCTCTGTCAGTGCACCCCAGGGCAGCTGTAGCTACAATGTAGCTCATCCCCATCCGCGTGTGAATGTGTGTGTGAATGGGTGGATGACTGATTGTGTTGTGAAGCGCCTTGGGGGCATTACATGTATTCTTATGCGTGCTCTTGATCAGTAAAGTTGTTTTCTAGATTTTGCATTTGGCTTTGGTTTTTAATATTTTGGATCGTTTCTTGGTGTTTTAATGAGCCTTTTCACCATGGCTGCCGAACAGGTTGTTTTTCCTTTTTGTATAGAGATGGGCCAAACCCCTCCCCTGCATAATCAGGTAACAGGTACGGGGATCTACAGCGACAAAATTACCTCAAAAATGTATCTGTCCCTACTCACTGTTATAAGTGAATTCTGTGAAACATGTTTTCCTTCACAACTTTAATACCGTAACTTCTCGCTGCATTACCTACATGTAGTGTTGTCACGGTACCAAAATTTCAGTATTCGGTACCAGTGAAAAGCCACGGTTCTCGGTACCAATTTCGGTACCAAACAAAAACTTAATTTAGACTAAATTTACCAATAAAACCATTAATTTTTCTGTAAAGTGCCTTGAGATGACATCTTTTGTGAATCAGTACTGTATATAAGAAAAATGAATTGAATTACTATTGTAGCCTACTACTATCATAACATGTTTTTAATGCACTTATATTGAATCAAAATGTGTTTTTGTTCATATATTTTTTGTAAACCTGCTAGAACCTCTAGTTAGAACAGCTTTATTGACAAACTGATTTTAAGGACATAAACACTGACTGAGCCATACATTGTTGTTCATCTTTTGGATACACATTACAATCATTAATGGCCTGTATTTTGTATAGCGCCTTCTTAGGGTTCTACAACCCCCCAAGGCGCTTCACAACACAATCATCCACCCATGCACACACACATTCACACGCTGGTGGGGATGAGCTACAGCGTAGCTACAGCTGCCCTGGGGCGCACTGACAGAGGCGAGGCTGCCGAGCACTGGCGCCACCAGTCCCTCCGACCACCACCAGCAGGCAAGGCGGGTTAAGTGTCTTGCCCAAGGACACACAGCAGCATTCTCTGGCCGGAGCCGGGATCGAACCTGCAACCTTCCGATTACTTGACAACCCGCTCTACCTCCTGAGCTACTGCTGCCCAAAAAAGAAAAACTCCGGTCTGTGAGCAGTCAACGCCTTTATGTCATCCTGTTTGTTTGTTTGTTTATTTGTTACCCTAATTAAACGTATAGGAGATTTAAATAGTTAATAAAGACGATGGTGTTTTCACACCACACTCTATGTAGTAGGCTACTGATTCTGACACATATGCAAATTGTTTGAAAGCGACTAGTCTGAACGGTCATGTCGCATTAAATCCGCCTCCTACGTCACTGATCAGCGGAGGTGAGCATCGTGTCAGGACGTTCCTGATGACAAGCGCTGACAGAGGGATTCAGGGGTCTGTCTAGACATCCTGTCAAGTTTTGGAATTAAAAATACAAGAAAGCATGAGAACGGGAGGTGCTGCTGGACCGAAGCTTCTCTCCAGTCTCGGTCTTCGTGACAGCGGGGCGGGGGTTCTCCGTGAGAGCGGGGCAGGGTTCTCCGTGACAGCTGGGCGGGGGTGTCTCAGCGACAGCGGGGCTGGGGGGTCTCCATGAGAGCGGGGTGGGGCGTCTCCGTGAGAGCAGGACCGGGGTTCTCCGTGAATGAACTTTATTTACCACATCAGCTGGTCCACCGCTCGCCATGACTCTGTGTTCTGCGGTGTTGCTTTAGGAGCGACTGCCCGTGCCCAGTAAATGCGTGAATCATACACATCAAGGACCGGGTTTAGACGGGTCCTTGGTACTACCGGAACCTACGAAATCTTGGTACCGTGACGTTTACATTTTTGTAGTACCGGGTTTGTACCGAAGCACCGGTTCTTTTGACAACACTACCTACATGAGCATAATCCACTGTGTAGTTGATGCAATTACAACATGAAACTAGAACTGCAAGCAGTTATGAAAAGGTTCCAAGCCAACCAGCGCAAGTCCCCCACCCAGTCCCGCCTCTGCCTTCACCATTCATCATGTGGCCCCGCCCCTCCCACACGTTCTCCTGCCGGCGTCCTGTCAGCTAATAATCTCACTTAAACCAGAACAATAAAAGAAACGTTCAGGGGGAAAAAAATTTTACACTTGTGGAGAAAATCAGGAAAGAATATTTTGGCTGTATCAGTGCCAACTAGTAGGCAATTGTATCAAAATATTCTCAATGCAAAGAGGGTCCCATTTTAGTCATGTCCATATTCTGTCTCTAAATCTTTTGGTGTTGCATAGATTGCACAATCTTAGTGTAAATATGCAAAATAAACATTCTTACATTAATACATTTAAATAAAATCCAGTGTGCTGTTCTTGCAATGTTGATCCGTGTTACCTAATAGCTAGTTGATGATTTTGCTGAAACCACTACAAGAAAAAGGAAAAATAACAGAAACAATGTACAAACACTGGATTCCAACAGCAAACATAATCCCAAGAATCTATGGAACCCCAAAAATACACAAACAGAACACCCCACTGAGACCAATAGTAGACAGCATAGGTACACCGACAAATAATATGGCAAAAGAAATCAGCCCGCTATTAGGTAACATGGATCAACATTGGAAGAACTGGCAAAAGAATTTAAAAATACAACAATAGAAGACAACGACATACTAATCTCACACGATGTCACATCCCTGTTCACAAAAACACCAACCCAGAAAACAATCGACATAGTACAGGGTGGGCCATTTATATGGATACACCTTAATAAAATAGGAATGGTCTGTGATATTAATGTACTGTTTGTGGCACATTAGTATATGTGAGGGGGCTAACTTTTCAAGATGGGTGGTGACCATGGTGGCCATTTTGAAGTCAACCATCTTGGATCCAACTTTTGTTTTTTCAATAGGAAGAGGGCCATGTGACACATCAAACGTATTGGTAATGTCACATGAAAAACAATGGTGTGCTTGGTTTTAACGTAACTTTATTCTTTCATGAGTTATTTACAAGTTTCTATTTGTTCACAGCCATTGACATGTCGAAGAGGTTAACACGTGAGGATCGGATTGAAATTGTGTTGATATCTGGTGAATGCAGTAACTGGGTCATTGCAGCAGATTTCAATGCAAGGCACCCTACGAGACCACCCATCTCCCATGCTACAGTTAGCAAACTGCTAAGTTTCGTGAAACTGGTTCAGTGTTGGATTTGCTAAAATGTGGATGCATGAAAACTGTCACTAATGAAGAAACATCAGTGGCTGTCCTAGCTTCATTCAGGAAGAGCCCACAGCGTAGCACTCGCCGCATGTCACTGGAGAGTGGCATTAGTCGAACTTCCCTTCGGTGGATATTAGCTACGCACAAATGGCACCCTTACAAACTCCAGCTACTGCAGCATCTCAACGAGGATGACCCAGATCGGCGTACAGAATTTGCAGAATGGGCAAAACAAAAATTGGAACAGGACCCTCAGTTCACGCAGAAGTTTTTGTTCCGTGATGAGGCAAACTTTTATGTGAATGGTGAAGTTAAACAAAACCACCGCTATTGGTCTGACACTAACCCACATTGGATAGATGCCTCCAAGACTGTTGGAACAACAAAAGTGATGGTTTGGTGTGGTATATGGGGTACAAAGATAGTGGGGCCATTCTTCATCAATGGAAACCTCAAGGATATTTGAAATTGCTACATTATGTGTTTCCCTCTTTATGCACTGAAGCTGGCACGTTCCCTGAGTTTTTCCAGCAAGATGGTGCACCACCACATTATGGGTGTCAGGTCCAAGCATTCCTAGAAGAACAGTTTCCTGGAAAGTGGATTGGTCGTCGTGCGCCAGCTGAATGGCCCCCAAGGTCTCCCGATCTGACCCCCTTAGACTTTTATCTTTGGAGTCATCTGAAGGCAACTGTCTATGGTGTGAAGATACGAGATGTGAAGCACCTGAAACTACGGATACTGGAAGCCTGTGCTGGCATTTCTCCTGCGGTGTTGCTATCAGTGTGTGAAGAGTGGGAGAAGAGGGTTGCATTGACAATCCAACACAATGGGCAGTACATAATCGGACATAATCCACTCCAACTCCTCTAACCCCCGCACTTTATTCTCCACCTTCAGCAAGCTCACCGAACCTAAGGACAACATCACAACTACCTTCACTCAATCTAAATGCAATGACTTTATTGGCCACTTCCATTTGAAAATTGCTTCAATCCACAGTCAACTTGCTTCCTCTCTCTCTGCCTTCACTACCTCAGAACCCAAACTCAGTTCATTACCTACTCACAGCTTCTCCACATTCTCGCTTCTCAATTCATCTGACATTACTAAGCTCCTTTCTTCCATGAAATTCACCACCTGTCATCTAGATCCTATCCCATCCCCCCTCATCAAAGCCTGTCTCCCTGTTCTCACCCCTCTCATCACCACTATCATAAACACCTCCCTCACCGCTGGATCTGTCCCATCCTCACTCAAACTTGCTTCTATCACTCCCGTCCTGATAAAACCCGGCCTGGACCCAGACAACATGGACAATTTCAGACCCATCTCCAACCTCCCACTTCTCTCAAAAATCTTGGAACGATCAGTTGCTACTCAACTTCAGCAATACTTACAATCCTGCCAGCTCTTTGAAATATTCCAATCTGGTGTGCACTTACCACAGCACTGAAACAGCTTTGTTAAAAGTCACCAACGACCTTCTGATTGCCTCCGACTCTGGTTTCCTCACTATTCTGCTTCTTCTCGACCTCAGCTCAGCTTTTGACACCATTGACCACAATATTCTCCTTGACCGCCTCCAATCAACCATTGGTATCACTGGCTCAGTACTTAATTGGTTTACTTCCTACCTTTCTGATTGACATCATTTCGTCTCTGTTAACAACTGTAAATCGTACACTGCCCTTGTCAGCCATGGTGTCCCTCAAGGATCAGTGCTTGGCCCCCTCCTTTTCATCATTTACATACTTCCCCTTGGTCACATCATCCGCCGTCATGGACTTCAATTTCACTGCTATGCTGATGACACTCAACTCTACATCTCTACTAAATCCATCACCCCAGTTATTCTCTCTACTATTACAGCCTGCCTGGATGATTTAAAGCACTGGATGAATACCAACTTTTTAAAACTCAACAGCAATAAAACTGAACTTATTATTACTGGTCCTAAATCCCTCCTATCTTCTGCCAAAAATGTTTCCCTCATAATTGACGGCCACGTTGTCACCCCATCCTGTACAGCCCGCAATCTGGGTATCATCTTTGACTCCACTCTCTCCTTCAAATCCCATATCAATAACATTACCAGGACATCGTTTTTCCACCTCCGTAACATCGCCCGTCTCCGTCCATCCCTCTCTCATACCACTGCTCAAATACTCATTCATGCCTTTATTACCTCCAGACTTGACTATTGCAATAGCATTCTCTACGGACTCCCTTCGACTCACTTAAAAAAACTACAGTACATCCAAAACTCAGCTGCTCGTCTGCTCACCCACACCTGCACTAGAGATCATATAACCCCAGTCCTTAAACAACTCCACTGGCTACCAGTTCAACACCGGATTCATTACAAACTGCTCCTAATCACCTATAAATCTCTTCATAACCTTGCCCCCTCTTATCTAACCAACCTTCTTCACCCTTACTCTCCTACTCGTCACCTCCGTTCTGCTGACTCCAATCTTCTCTCTCCGTACAGAACAAAGCACCGCACCGTGGGGGACCGAGCCTTTGTTGCCGCTGCTCCGACCCTTTGGAATTCCCTCCCCCAAAATATCAGGAACTCTGACTCACTCTCCACTTTTAAATCACTACTCAAAACTCATCTGTTTAAACTGGCCTTCCCCTAACCATCCTCCTTTTGCTGTTAATGTTTTACTTGTTCATGTTCTCTTTTGTAAAGCGTCTTTGAGTGTCCTAAAAAGCGCTATATAAGTTTGATGTATTATTATTATTATTATTACATTGAACACATATTATAAGTGGTCAGAAACTTGATGAAAGAATAAAGTTACGTTAAAACCAAGCACATCATTGTTTTTCTTGTGAAATTACCAATAAGTTTGATGTGTCACATGACCCTCTTCCTATTGAAAAAACAAAAGTTGGATCCAAGATGGCCAACTTTAAAATGGCCACCACGGTCACCACCCATCTTGAATAGTTTGCCTCCTCACATATACTAATGTGCCACACACAGGACGTTAATATCACCAACCATTCCCATTTTATTAAGGTGTATCCATATAAATGGCCCACCCTGTAGTGATACATAGAAGAATACACAGGATGAACACTCAAAAGATGTTCAAAAAAAAAAAAGAGGACCACCTTTAGCTTTGATTACAGCATGCCTTTGCTGTGGCATTGTTTCGATAAGATTTTACAAGATTTATTTCCATCCAGTGTTGCATTAATGTTTCACCAAGATCTTGCATTGATGATGGTAGAGTCTGACCGATGCACAAAGCCTTCTCCAGCACATCTCAAAGATTCTCAATGGGGTTAAGGTCTGGACTCTGTGGTGGCCAATCCATGTGTGAAAATGATGTCTCATGCTCCCTGAACCACTCTTTCACTATTTGAGCCCGATGAATCCTGGCATTGTCATCTTGGAATATGCCCGTGCCATCAGGGAAGAACAAATCCATTGATGGAATAACCTTGTCATTCAGTATATTCAGGTAGTCAGCTGACCTCATTGTTGGAGCACATCCTGTTGCTGAACCTAGACCTGACCAACTGCAGCAACCCCAGATCATAGCACTGCCCCCACAGGCTTGTACAGTAGGCACTAGGCATGATGGGTGCATCACTTCATCTGCCTCTCTTCTTACCCTGATGCACCCATCACTCTGAAACAGGGTCCATCTTGACTCATCAGACCAGTTTTTAATAATGTGTTGGACAGTTCTGAACCCAATTTTAGTCTTTTCTGCCATCTCCTTAGATGTTTTCTCTGCTTGATGCATGCCAATGATTTGACCCTTGGTTACTTGGTTGTTTAAGAAATGAGAAGCAATTCATTGCACCAGTTGGGGTTAAATAACTTGTTGCCAGCTGAAAGATGCATGCCCATGCACTAAATAAAATAATATAAAATAAATAAAAGTATTTAGTATTTTCAGTTGTTCCCAACATATAGTTTTATAACATCTTACCTTCAGGTGGTCCTCCATATTTTCTCTGACCATTAATTTGTGTCAGCTGGGTTTTAGTTTTACGCAGCCAGTCATCCAGAGCATGCAGTCGCTGAATGTTGACAATCTAAAGTGGAAAAAAAATAGAATCTTACTTATTGACTAATGCACCCAACAGCAAACATGCAGTTGTTTGATAAAAACATAAGTGCCTCACAGGCTTAAAAATACACAAGCTGTGCAAAAGAATGTAAAAATAAGCACAATGATACAATCGGGCAAAAAAGTATTTGGCAGTCACCTATGACTTTCACTTCCTGTCCAGCTGCTTCGAGCCAAAAACAGGCAATTTGTACAAAAACAGGGATATGTGCAGAGAGGGGGGTGGATGGTCAGAGGGCAGTTTGATGGATGGGTTATGATCTAATCATTAAAGGTGTGGTTCACTTAAAAAAAATTTAAATATTATTTCTGATTATAATCAGTCACTGAGTTCTTCATGTAGGCTGAACATTGAAAATAGTCACCTACACCTATCTCCTGCATTAGCTAATGATAGAAAATAGACAGTGAAACCCTAGGATTTGAAAAGCCTGACAGATCTACGTCACACTGTCAACTTAACATTCATGGACTCACACATTAGCAACTTCACAACACGGCAGAGCTCCTTCAGGCTTGTGTTATTTGTGGAGATACATCAATTTTGTACACAGTGGTTGCTGTTACCCAATCCAAGGCGAGATGACCAAAATATAATAATAATAATAATAATAAATTTTATTTGAAGCGCCTTTCAGGGAACTCAAGGTCACTGTACAACAAAAAACAACAAAAGGTTAAAAAAGCAAGCTAAAGCAAAACACTCAAAAGGACCCAATTAATACAGAACAAAGTCAATAAAAACAAAATAGAACTGTCTCATAAGAAAATATCAGGAAATAAGACTCAAATCCTGTCATCTGAAGCTACTTTGTCCTCCAGCTGATTTGAAATGGGTGCATCTGAGCTCCACGTTTGCACTTTGACATGAAAATCCTCCCTCTAAACGTTGTGGGGGTGGCACTGGTTCTCACCGTGGCAGCCTGCTAGCTTAGGGAAATTCTGCTCCTTCCCCTTGGGTCACTTGCCCTGCGCTAACTACATGTGATCGCTGGATTGAAAGCTGGAAGTCATTTATAACTGTGGCGGTGCACCCACAGCCTTGTGGGAGAAGGAGACTAGTGAGGGGGAGATGCAGCAGATACATTAGAAGTGGCCCATGAGCAAGAAGACGCAGCTGCTGCAAATGACTAATCAAGAAGCTACATTTAAAACGAGCTGGGAGATTTTGAGAACTTATATTTCAATGCCGATTTCATAAATTTGACATCAACCATCACTCAACACATTAAACAATACCTCCATTTTTGTTCAGTTCCCCTGTAATGCTTGAAGAATTTAGTTTAAAATAAGCCTCTTTTATTAATCTAAAAGTTTTTTAATGTTTGATTACATGTTCAGCTTTTGAAAATAAATCTTTAAATTAAAAATAATCTTCTGATATCTTCAAATCTCAATGGTACCAGTTAGGGGATTAATCGGGCCGATTTTTAGCATTTTTTCATCATCGGCATCAGCCGATAAACCTCTTTAGAAGAGCCGATTTAAAGGAGACATATCATGAAAAACCCACTTTTTTATTCCTTAATACAGTATTTTTCACATTTTAAGTGTCTAAGTGTGCAATAAGTATTATATTATTCACTATAGTTGCTATTTCTGTATTTAATTATAAAGTTTTGGTCATATTTGTCCACCGGTTCAGTTTTTAAATTTGACTATTTCATATTTTTACTATGTTGTCACGATAACTTCCAAATATGGTCTTGGACCTCCGGCTACACAGAAAGTAAATCCGCCATTTTTTCTTCTCGCTAAGATTTTTGTAGTCCAATGTGGAGATTGAATAAGTCAGGAGTGGAGAGTCCCAAATGTTCGTTTTTCTGAACCACACAAATTTTTAAGTTTTATTCCCTTTAAGGACGAGTGCTGTGGCAGTATTTTCACATGTCAGGCTGGTGACTACTGCTAAAAAAACTACAGAAGGAGACGTGGACCGGCAGTGACCAGGCTAAGAGCCGGCCGTCAGACGGGTACTTTCCCAGTGCAGGGCAGCAGACAGACAGACAGCATATGAAGTCCTCCAGCATGGTCCAGAGAAGGACTTTGAGGGGTAATTTCTTCTGAATATGGCAGTAACGGACACAGCAGCAAGCGGTAAGATTCATATAACTCTAAAATGTCGGTAACTTTACTTTAGAATTGTATTTATGGGCTACTGTTTTGCTAGCATTAGCATCGGGCCTGTTTAAGCTAGCGCTATGTGCTAGTTATTTAACTAGATAAATGTGGATTTGGCTGATCTTTGTGGAAAAAAACGTGATCTGCAAATTCTCATGAACGCCTTTAATCATACCAGATATCTGCTCATACTTTGTAGCCAAGCAGACTCTCTGTCTTACTTTTTGAGAGTGAAGTAAACCTACCATTGCATGT
>SSNS01000727.1:0-35464 GCA_006937985.1 Aphyosemion australe | reverse complement strand
AGAGACAGCATGCAAAAATACAGCACGAAATAAGGTCGTTAAAATGCGTCAACACAGTGGATTTAATACAAGTTTTAAAGAACAATCTCTGGGTGAAGTGAGGTGAGGTTTCATGGCTCACCGCAGAAATGAAAACCAACTCGGATCAAGTCAGACACAGCTAAACTAACACTCTGTATGAGCGTGACCGTCAGAAAGCTGCTGAAATAACCTGTTAAATAATTATAACAAAAGTAAAAATGCACCTTTGCTTTTTTAGAGTCCACATCCAGGAGGCTGGAGCATCTTTCACTGACAGGATGTCAGACTAAGGCCCAGATGTGCTCAGTTGGGACACAGCTGTTCATAAATGATGTTTAGGTAAGCCCTACACCTCAGACCTCTAAGAAGCCACTATCATTAGAACATCACACCCCCTGAATCACTCAATCTGATGGCAGCAGAGTGATTTATTGTATGTTTTATTGGTTTAGTCGCTGTTTGGAATGATAACATTCTGTTGAAATGATTGAATTACATTCTTTTCTGTAAACAACCACCTGATCTGAGCAGCATGTGTACAGAATGTCTGTCTCCCAAGCTAAGTCTATAAAAACAGCTGCAACACTTAATAACTGCTGTTCTTTAATATGCTTATTTTGATTCCAATCATTTGAATAATTGTAGTGGCAGTATTTTATTAACATTTTTTATAAATTGTTACATCACTGCAGCAAAGTGAACTTATAAGCAAAGTAAATAATGAACCAAAACAACAACAAAAATGTCACTATAAACATTAGTAGAACAGAACCAACTTTCCAAAAGCTGCTTGTAAACAAAATATGTCATTAAAGTTATTGTTTATCATTTGAGCATACGTCGATGACATCATGGAACTGGTCTTTGGAAAAGATTTCCCTCAACCATCTCCGTTTCTAGATGAGGTAGAGAAGATCAACATCCCACCAACCCTCTCATCTCAGTATTCAGACAACGGAGGTCTCTGCCTACGTCTCCTGCTTTAATCCAGGACCGGTTTGAGGCCCTCATCATCAGGAAACTCCTGCCATATTCTGAGGACAACACAGGATGACAGGAACTCTGAGACCTACATACCACCATCACCAGGACACAAATCACCTGTGTGCACAACGCCTGGAACAACTAAAACCAAAAGGGGAGACATTAAGTGTCCAAAGCCTATTATTCAAATATTTTTGTTCATTCTTTCTATTTATTATATTTATTTGTTTGCTGTGACATTACTGCTTTGTAAATTAATATAAACAAATAATAAAAACATTCACTTATTGTACAATTCTTCTTAGTTGTACTGGTCCAAACTGGGCCTTGTAAACATTTATTCTGTAGTTGAACACAGGACAGGCTCAAATCCAAGATGGTCCAGCATGCATTTCATTTGGCTTCATGTTTCCTCCATTCTGGCTTTAACCCCATGGTATTTATTTAGAATGCAGGTAAGATTTAACTATATTTGTTAGCAAAGCAGGCCGATCTTGGGGATTTCTCTACAGTATTGATTTCAACCTCTGGGCATGTTAGAGCAGTTATCACAGTTACACCTAAATACATTTAATAAAGATGCAGCGCAAGCAATAAATAAAAACCTGTAAAGATGAAAGCATTAGGACTTTGGTGATTACATATTAAAACATGGGGAGAAATGTACTTTATTCTATTTATCTTCAAAAAAGTAAAGCATTTGGCTTTTTTATGGAATCTCAAACCTATAATTAAATCAAAATGTAAGTGCTTTTTATCCATTTTCAGCCATTAAGACACCAATATAAAATACCAACAAAAAATAAATAAATATATATATATATATGTAGCAGATATGGTATTCATAGGTGTTAAATATTTTTCAATGTGCTGGTATTGATGGTTCATGTAATTACAGTGATAACACCATTGCATTACATTCATTTCACGATTCTTTACCAGGTAAATAAGCCATGTGTGTGAGTTAGACCCATAGAGCAGCAGGGCTATAATGTTAAAAGCAGCTTAAAGGCCATCTTCCACTTTAAACCCATCTAAGCAATTTTGGATAGCTTGGCCTATATAAGAAGTATTTAGGTATTATGACTAAGATCTAATCATAAAAGGCTTTTTTTGTGCCTCCTAGTGGGTTTCTCGTGACTTGCATGAAAAAACAGCGCTTTCTGGTAAAACCCGGAAGTGACGTAGGAGGGGGCAGTTGTCGGCCGCTTTGCTAATGGCTGTTTATATGGAGAATTACCAGGAGATGTCGCCCGATTCGGAGCAAGAAGTCACCTACAATTTCGATGCTGAAGGTCCACAACCTTATAATTTCGAACCAACTGTGCTGGCAGTCAAGAGAGAGATTATTTAAACGGTGTTAGAAGAGATATTGAGTTGTGGGAAAGTCAAAATGTGCACAGACTGGGCAACGTGAACTGGTAAGTGAAATTCCAAAATGCCTGACTTACAAGAAATAACTTGCCTAATGTCAGTAAATATTTTTAAACACTGCTATATTAGAGCATAGAGAAGTTAGCAAAGTTAAGCAGCTGAAGTGTCTACTATTTTAATGATCATACGACCAAGTAGTTGTTTTTATTTAGCTAAATGCTAATGCTCAGTAATCATCAACCTGCTATTCATAACTAAACTGTTTCTAAGTTTAGATTATCTCTGTTATTCAGGTCTCAGTGTGGCAGTTGTGGAGCGATGGACAGCATCATCCATAGTGTGTGCTGTCAGGAGCTCCAACCCTTCAGGCAGCTGCTGCTGACTCTGCACCCACCAGCTCCTCATATTCGGTGTGTAACCAGCCATCCTGGATTTGAGGGCTGCTGTTTGAATCCCTATGTTCTAAGGCTGGCATACCACACATTTAAAGAGCAACATGGGCCCATAAATCTGCAGTTTATTGAGTAAGGACACATTCTGTATGAAAATAAAATATGGAATTGTATAAAGACTGAACAACAAATCTTTGGTTTTCATTGAACAGATTTAATGTATTAAAAGATATATTTAGGGTCAAGGATGATTAGCAGTATTAATTCAATATTATTTCTTCCATTTTTGCAGTTAAGAGATGTTAATACCATGCTTTATTTACACAATCATGCATTCTAACAAACCTTATCTACAACTATACATTAACTAAATGAGTAAAGCTACAGTACATCTCTGAAAATTTTATTATCAAAGGTAGGGGTGAAAAACAACATTGGTGAAATATTTACATGAATGGTATAGTATAATATAGTACACAATATATGTATAAATGTATGTAGAATATTTAAAAGTAATAGTAATAACTGAAAAGCAATAAGCTCGTCAGGTGAGATCACTTTTTTACATTGCAGGCAGTATCGCTATGTAGCCTACAGGCAGATGATCCGATGGACACGTGGCATCATTGGGCGACACATTCGCAAGCCTCTTCCATCATGTGTGGTGAACGCCATCAGAACAGCCTTTCCAGGTGAAGCTGGTCACTTCAGAGGCTTCCGTTGGCCTGATCTGGACTAGTGTGGTAACTGTAAATATAATGCAAAACAATGTTTGTATGAACTGTTAAAAATATTAAATTTCTGAAAGAACTTGTTGCTCTGTTTCTATTGTTAGCACAAACATTATCTACAAAAAAATTGACTACAGATAATTTGGCCCAGTGTAAATAAAAGCTGCATAAGAGTACCTGTACTGAAAACCTTGATTTTCTGACATACTGTCCGATAGCTTCATTCTTGTCCACCCGGTCACACGTGGCTGTCAGGGGCCCAGGATCAGCTGATTTAATCTCAGATATTGCACTGCTTAGTCCAGTTGGGTTGTTTGCGTAGGCATCCTGCAGCCATTGAAGAAGTTCTATAGCGTAGTCTGTAATGGAAGTCATTTAAATATGATGGTGAACGTGCATAAATATATAAAAATTAATCTACACACAAAATATTTATATACTTATGAATTAATTTACCATATGTTGGTTCCACTTTCACGGGTTGCACGGACCAGCCACCTTTTTAAAAACGAGGGTAACGTACGGCATACCTTTCCAAACCCTCCTTGGTTCGGGCCGTCTCCCTGTTACTGTTGCTGTTGTAGTGAAGGGCTGCCAGCAACAGCCTGAAATATTTTTTCATAAATTTAGACACAGTTTGAAACTGCAGAATACAAAAAAGTTTTAATTTATTAAATTATGACTTAAATCACAACACATTTGACTAATATATAACAAAAGAAAAGAAGAAAATTAAATTCAAGCTGAATAAAACTTGCCTCGTGTACATGCCAAGGTAGGAGAACCCTGTATGCTTAGGAGCAAAACTCAGGATGAGGGAGTGGAACGCCTCTAGTGAGTATGTTTGGTGCTGAGGAGACAACTGCCTCACATCCTTCACAAATCCTTGCTGGAATGCTGCTTTCTCCTAGCCTGGCAAGCCATCCTATATATGTGTATATATAGTCTGGCCACGACTCATTGACGGCCCTCAGTCGTGAGGCGGGATCTACGGTTGTCTTTCAAAATGTTAGCACGCAATTGGATAGCGCTAGGACCAATCAGAGTAACGAACAACGTGACGTAATCACAGCAACGGAAAAGCGGGAGGCAGCAATGGCGTCTAACATTTGCTAACATCAATGATTTCTGTCGTTTTTGTATAAAAACATGTGAATATCAGGTGTACTGGGACATTCCACTACTTTGTTTGATAAAAATAAGAAGCCGCTAAGTATATCAGACAGACTTACGCACGTTGGAGTCTAAATAATCCAATGTTGATGACAAAGCCGTTTCAAAAGAACGTGTCTCCGGCATTGCCGCCATCTTGCTTGGGTTTGCGGCCGCAGCGCTGACGTCATCGGCTACTCCCGCTCTGTGATTGGCCCAAAATATAGAGCGCTGTGATTGGCCCAACCAAAACTATAGCGAGCTGTGATTGGACAGCCACAGGCTGCGAGGATTCCAACGAAGCGTGCCTAGACCAAACTCTGCAAAGCAAGAATTGGTCTAGTTCACTAGGCTAGCTTTCTCCAATTTAACTGCTGCAGTTGATCCTGTAGGCAAACAAGACACATTTAAATAAACTACACATTCAATTTCCTTAAAGGAAATGCACTCAGTGGCCAATCACAGCGCGTTTTCCCCTCACATGACTCCAATGTGGCAGCCTCCTGTACAGTACCGGTGGGAAGTAAGGGTGCTGCAGCACCCCCTGCTGGTGACCTCAGATTTATTTACCAGAATGGCATAAAAGCGGATTTTAGACTTTTTTTGGGAAGCCTCGAGAAAACAAAAGGAGATGCAGCAACAGTGAGTTCTGCGGTATATTGTCATGTATCCCATCCAAAATAGTGCATTTACAGTTTATGTTTGCAGTTTCTATTGTGCCTTTTTGCATTTAAGAGACTTTTTAACAAGGACACATTTGTCCCTCATTCTCCACCTCTTCATTTGCTCGCCACCTCTAAATCCACGTTTCCCATCATTTCCGTCCACGAATAAAACGCTTGCTGCTTTGGCCTCAGACTCCGGCTGCGGGTCTCCTTTTCCTGTCTTCCAGCTAAACAGCTGATCTGTCCGCTGCACATCCATCCTTCTCATTCTCCTTCATACATAAAAACCACTAAACTACAGAGAAGTAACTATCTGTCACAGATCGCTCCAATATCTAAAGTTTTGCCGTAAATGTCTGTCTCAGTGTTTACTCCGCTCTGTGCATCAGCGCTCCTTTTGACACCTGCTGTCAGATCACGCAGCAGCCATCCTCTCCCTCAGCAACAAAACGCTACTGAACCCATTCTTAGTTTAATTATTTTAGTATAACTCCGGTTTTATTTGGTCTGTTAACAAAAATAAAAACTGGTGTGTAGTTTATAATCCGCATTTTAAACATAAGTTGAATAGGAAACTCAGAGAGGCGGAGTCTTGCTGCTGCGGCGTCCCAAAAGTGTGTTTTCATTGGTCAACTGCAGACGGGAGTCGTAGGTTTTCAATGCGTATACTACACGTAGGCTATGATTCACCTGGACATAATGAGTTGAGCGCAGCTGAGCTTATTTTTTTCCCAGCACCCCCTGCTGAAATAATGTTCCCGCGGCTATGCTCCTGTCTGCATGTCAGAAAAATAAACGAAACTGAGACGGAGCTGGACATGGAGGAAACGCTTCTACTTTTGCTGATGAGGCGTTGCCGCCACCCTCATAAACTCCTTGCCTGGCCCCTCTTTGCAGCCATGACTGTATCTATACTCTAACCTTCAAACAACGATGGCGGCGACGCCTCATTAGCAAAACAAATAAAAGCATTTCCTCCATATCCAGCTCCGTTTCATTTATTTTTCTCTCATGCAAACAGGAGGCTGCCACCTTGGAGTCATGTGAGGGTAGAACGCGCTGTGATTTGCCACTTGAAGATTTCAGCTCAGCAGACAGCTCACGTGTGCAGACAGCTCACGTTGTGTGCACACAGCGAGTTTCTGTTCCCTGTGAGGCGAAAAATATCAAACTGATTTGATTTTCACCTAAGCGTCTTGTGAGGCAGAAAACTCAGTGAAAATTAGGCGCACACAGCGAGGAATCTGCTAAGCAAACAGCCGCAAATGACTGTAAGCTCAGTAGTTTGTTCTTGTGTGCGGCAGGCTTTACGTAAAGCAATTGAGTCACAAACCTGTTTAACTTCTATGAAAGTGCCAGACGTTTTAGTGATGATCGCCTCTGATCTTTCACCACAATTGCAGAGTGAGAACAGCTCCATCAGCTCATCATGGCACACAATATATTTGTCTGCCCTTGATGGTTGGCTAAAATGCAAAATGTATAATGTTAACGTAACATCCAAAGCTTCTAAAGGTTCATGGAATGTGTTACTGACCAGCTTGGCTCCTCCTCCAGAGACACATCATCATCTGATGATTCAGTCTCAATGGACATGTCATTATCAGGATAGAAGTCCTCATCCTGGTCATTTGGGGGAACTGATGAGACCACTGATGATGACGTCACAGGTGTGGAAGGCAATATTATGTCCTTCTCTTCATACTGGGTTGCCCCGTCCCTGGTGTCTGGCCCAACACTGACTTGGGTTCCTGAGAAAATCAGGTTTGTTTTTAATATTATAAATAATGTTTTAGGATCTCCTAGAAGCTGTACGGTCTCTATAATACTAGGTTAAATGATCACATTTCTTTTGCAATCCTTTGGTTGTGCTAAGAGTTGGGAAAACATGCTTTGATGTTAAAGCTGTCTGGGACTGTAATTATTTTGCTTCAAATTAAAGGTCAATCACTACTTTTTGTCTGTTTAGGAACCGTGTTAGAGCATGTGAGGCACACATGTAGTAAAAACTAGATAGCTACAATGAATGACTGTTATTTTTCAGTCAAATTATTCATGTATGATAATATAATCTATTTTGTGTTTAAATGATTAAAATTTACCTGATGATTGGTGAGAAATGACTTGTCTGGAGTTGCACTGCTTTGCACGGTTCACCGAGGTCAGCTGGTGGTGCTCTGTAGACAGACTGTCTTCCATCACATCATCAGCAGCATCTGGATGGACCTCAGCTTCACCAGCTTCCACGTGTGACCTTACATTTGCCATCATCTATAAAACACAAGTACAAATATATATGTAATACTTATTTTCAAAATTGGAACATGCCAGCCAACATTATATAAATGTTTTTTTATTTTCCTAGCATAGAAATATAGACCAACTGTAGCAATAGAAAAAGATCTTGCTCTGTAGAATAGAATAGACTTTATTCATCCCACAGTGGGGAAATTCACTTGTCACAGCAGCACCAGCACTCAAAGTAGGGGTGGGCGATATGGAAAAAAAATAATATCACGATTTATTTTTTGCAAAACCACGATCTCGATTTTATCACGATTTTTTCCATTTCGACAATTCATACATTTTGGAAGTTATTTACCAATAAAATAGATAAATTTAAAGGCATACCCCTTCACAGAAAATATGATAAAATATTTCAGACAGGGTACTGTTTGAACACTTGTTTTAATTTAGGTAAGAAAAATAGCTAATTTGTTCTATTACAATAAACATGTTCAAACAAAAAATACCTTCCATTTAAAAATCCATAATGGGTTCATATATTAGCTTTTAATGTCTTTGGAGTAGCTTTAGAGTCAAATATTTATGCCATAGTTCCAGGGCTTAGTTTATTTATTTGTTTGAACAAATAAGTTCAGAAATGTTGGAGAATGGACCAATTTCTGTTTAATGGCATGTCTCAAAAGTCCCACAGGCACTTTTATTTATTATATTTTTATAATTAATGAAAAATAATTTATCTATTTAGAGGTGGCTCATAGCCTATCATCCAAAATATATTAGTAATAATTCTTGTCCAGAGAAAAACAATCTATCTAAATTCATGATGTGTTTGCGTTTGCATCCAATACAAGAGGATTACGCTCATTGCCTTTTTGGACTTGCTGCTCTCCGTAGATGTTTCCTACGAGGGAGGGGTTTGGCCCGTCTCTTCACAGGATAAACAAACTCCGGTGGCAGCCACGGTGAAAAGGCTCGCTAAAATACGAACGAACGTCCCCAAATAATAAAAGACACAAAGCCAAATGCAAAGTTTAGAGCAGAACATTGACCTAGAGGTTTCCTGATCGAGCAGACGCGTGAGAATGTAATTAGCGCTAGAGACGGAGCAAGCTAGCGGCTAGTGCTAGTGGCTAGCGCTACAATCGATTATGGTGTGCTTCTTCAACTATTCATAATTGTTTGTCATCATCTTAATGCATCGATTAGATTATTTTCCTCATCTCTACCGAGCATCCAGCTAGACAAACCAACACACAAGTTATGATTGGTTTATCGGTGTGTCTGTCATGCCGACAGAAGCAGACTAGCAAATGGCGTGACTCGGCTGAGAAAAAAAACAAAACAAATGTGTGCTGCGTTCAGAAATAATGGCATAAACGGGTGATAGAATGAAAATACACGGTTCTACGATCTCCGAGCTTTGGTAGATCGTCATCACATTAAAATTCTTAACGATCTTATATCGTGAAATCGCACGGCCCTAACTCAAAGGGTAATTAGAAGAAAACAAAGGTACATCTATATACACATAGGCAGTAATCTAGTATTGTAATCTTAGATCACTAAAAAAAACCACAAATAAAAGATGAAAACAAACTTGGTACCAACACTATGCAGCATACTGTAAGAGACACAGACAACAATCTGAATATATATGTTTCCATGTGTAGGATATAGCGTGCCAGGCTGTGGTTTTCTCTGAATTTCAGCATAATTTGCGGCGCAGCTACGTTAGCAAAACACACAACTGAATTGACGCTGCCTTGCTTTCACTTTTGGGACGCTACCTTTTGACAAAAAGGTTTTACTGCAGGTAACAGGTAGGACATGGCTGGACCAGCCATGTCCTACCTGTTACCTGCAGTAAAAAGGGCTGCAGCTACACAAACATTAGCCATTAGCAGCTAGCCCAGCTGCTAATAAGCTTCTCTTGAGTAAACAGTAACAAACCACCTCCAGAAACCATATTTCTATATTAATACAGTATATCAGAAGTAAATGTGTAGATGTAAAAGTAATAATTACCCGAGAAACGTCTAGTTTCCGAGCGGCAATTCCTCATGGAGGATTAGAGCTGCTGCAGCCGGAAGCACTCGCGGACACGGCATCGCCTCCTTGTTGTCCCCCCTCACGCTGTTGACTGCCTCTGCTGTAAATTGACGGTACTGCGGTGGGCTTCAGCCTGATCTTCTCCTTGCTTTTGAAACCCATCCTCTGCTCACTCAAGTCACTTTCATTGTAGTCCTCCTCGCGAATATGTGCACCACAAACCACGGAGCTTGCAGATACAGTCCTAGCTGTGAAGTCTTGCCGTTCAACTTGAACAAACCTCACCCACGCTCGAAATACCGGGTTTTTCCTTGAAGGAAAACAATGAACTCGATGTCCAGACAGACAGGAGTTTGAACAACCTCCACACACACAAACCTTCACCATATTTGACTACTTTTGTGTACCTTTTGTGAGCTATATGCTAACACAACGGTTATAATGGCAGTCTAGCCGCTGTTGCCCCCTCGTACGTCACAAAGTCACATGACCGATATTTGTTAGATTTTTGTGGAAGTAGCCTTTTTGCACAGCTAAAGACAAATTAAAACATCTGAGAGTTATTCCAGCACTGAAAGGTGTGATCAACTTTATTTTTTCACTAAATAGAAAGATTTTTATGATTTTAAAACAACTTGAAAGATGGGCTTTAAGGTAAAAATAATATCTGGGTGAACGAAGCTGAAGTTGGTTTTCATTTCTGGTTCGCGTTTAGTATATGGCAATTCCAACTAAATTTTCCACTTAGTGAGGATCTTTAATCTGCTATAATATCCTCTGTGTTGTACGTTTATAATATGACCTTAATTAAAGGTGCTCAGGAAGTGAAAGTTTTGGTTTGAATTGCCATTTACTAAACGGGAAACTGAAATGGGAACCAACTTCAGCTTCATTCTGCATGAAGTTATTTGTGTGTGGTCCAGGTTCTGGTCATAGTTATTAAATGTTCCAGTCTAGAGTTGTATAATTGATGACAATTAAGATCATATGACTACATATTTGCAGTTCAATGTTGAGTATTTCTGGCAGTTTTGTAAAGCTTGTTTGGGTCATCAAATGTGACCTGAGTAATGATCAATAATCTATCCTAACTCGTATGTTCCACAGATTTGCAAGTCACGCTCACCTGATGGGCTTCTGGAAGCAAATAGAGCCAGCCACCCTCGATATGATACGTGTAACAAGAGCATCGAGTGTAGCGAAGACTGATCATGCCCCTCACTCTGCCAGTACAATGGTAAATGTTTTGTTTTTGTCCTTACAAAGCTTGTCATCATTTTCAGATTAATCCATGTATGAAATACATTTTGATAGTCATAATGTGTTTCTTATTTTCCAGGTTCTTCAACCAATCGATGAGTTCTTCCTGTTTATGAATTACCTGTCACTGGGACTGACCCAAAAGGATTTGGCCCACAGATTTAGAATCCATCGGTCAACTGTTAGTCGCATTGTTAACACCTGGGCCAACTTCCTTTATACTGTGTTAGGAGCTGTGGATATTTGGTTAGATGAAGACACCATGAAAGCTCACCTCCCAGATGTGTTCCAGGATTACGCCGACACTCGGATCATTTTAGATTGCACAGAACTGCGATGCCAAACCCCAAATTCCCTCCTCCTCCAGAGTGAGGTGCTTTCAAATTATAAATCACACTGTACATTCAAAGGGTTGATTGGGATAGCCCCTCATGGTGCAGTGACGTTTGTGTCTCCCCTTTATCAAGGTGCCACCAGTGATAAAGAGATCTTAAAGCAGTCAGGCATTGTGGCCCTCCTTAACCCATCAATGGCCATCATGGTGGACAAGGGTTTCCTTGTTGAAGACTGCGTTCCTTGCAAAGTCCACATACCCACGTTTCTGTCACAGAGAGCTCAACTGTCTGGGCCAGAGATCAGAAAAACACAATCTATTGCAAGACTGAGAGTCCATGTTGAACGTGTGATTCGCAGGGTCAAAGAACACAAAATATTCAGCACGGTGATCCCCCTTTCAATCACAGGCAGCATTAACTAACTATTTGCTGTCGCCTGTCTTTTGGTGAATTATGAAAATGGTCCCTTGGTGAAAACCTGGGCAAGCGATTGCTGATCTCAATCCAGAATCAGACAGATGATAACATAATATGAATGTATATAGTTCTCATTTGTGTAGTGACCTGCAAAATGTTTTCTCTAACCTTAAAACGATCCCTTTAGGTCATGAACTGCACTGTAAATATGGCTGTAATATTAAGGTATTGTGTGATAAATTCATTGTGTTTTTCGCTTTGTGATATATTTCTTTTCATTTAGAAGATAAACATGGTTTTAGAGATGTTATCATACCAGTTTCAACTGCATTTAAGTCTTTCTCAGAGCGTCACCCGACTTGTTGCTGTCGTGTCATTTGTTGGCTGGCTGGGAGCGCTGTCAAAGCTCACCACAAGAACAGCCTCCCTCCTGCCTGTGGCAGCGGTTGGAGGGAGGCTGTTCACTTTTATTAAAATTGACAGAACATAATACACATTTACTTTTTTAATTTTAATGTATGTAAAAATGAAATGATTACAATAGAGAGAATAAAATGATTTAATGTTTGAATTCATGTCTTCATTTGTGTTTTTAATTACTTCTGCATGGAGAGGTATTTTGGCATGTAAGTGTTAAAGAAAAACATGTCACACATCTTTTTCATCTCATTCAATACAGCGTTATCTCTGTAAATGCGCTGCACAAAGATGTCATTATGGGCACAGATAACAAAATCGCACCACTGCATACCGGTGATCAATAACTGGCCCTGAACTTGCCAATAACAATGGCTCTCTTTCAGTTTGTGTAAGCCTTGTGTCATTTTGAGGTATTTGCAATCTACATAGCTTTGTGAAATTGGGCTTTTAATTTCTACTAGCCCAAATGATGGACGTTCGAGCGGGTCATATACAAGCCCATCAGCCAAGATGCATCTGGATGGATCACAAGCCCACACTTGGTCAGGTTCAGGTTTTTCAAAACTGCATAGTCCTTTAAGGCGCCCGTTTCCATTACCATTCCCCTCTTCATTGTGTGCAGTCTGTCTTGTCCCTCGAATTATTCTTTCTGCCAAGCTCTCTGCAGTCCCAGGACCTCTAACATTGCTCACCTCTCTGAAATGCGAGGCAGTCACTCTTTCTCTCCGAAGCAAATGCCACTCAGGTGTGGCACTTTGGCATCTCGTTGCCTCCTCAATGAGGTGCGACTGTGACAAGGTCACAGAAAGTGAGCTCAGGTGTAGCTGTTCTTGGTGTGTTGGCACAAATGAACATTCAGTTGGGTTCAGGTGGTAACCTTCTAGTGGCACACTCGGGAATGGAGGTGCATCCTCATGTATGACAACACTGTCAGATGGAGGTATTGGTTGTTGATAAGACAGCACACTGCCAGCTTGTACCTTCCCAAAGAGGGAGTCCACAAGTGGCTTGTCAGCTGAGATGTTCATTGTGCAGATGAGTGGAAGGGATTCTGCTTTCATTCCAGCGTAGGCAGGACCAGGATTCAGTGTGGCTGGGTGTGAGAGCTCACCGCTATAAGCCTTGTACAGTGTAGATCTGAAATAACATAACAGTCAGTAACATATGTTTTTACAAAGTGTAGTTTGTTTTCCATCAGAACAGACTGTGAATCACATGTGGTCATCTGAAGTACAAAGAGGCAAGATTAAACTTATTTTATATAGAACTGGGTTTCAGCAAAGATGGAATTACATTATCAGGCAATCAAAAACATTTATTTTTACAGCACACTGTAGTCTGCCAATTAAATTTCATAATACATACCTAACTTCACTGGCTGTAGTAGCACCTGGTTTGGGCTTTAGGACAACCATGGCATCCACAGGTCCAGGCTTCACCCCCTATTTATTAAACAGATTTTGTTAGTAAAATGACTGTGAAAAGTGATTTAAGCGTAAAGCATTCTGGAATGACACAAACCATTGTTCGTGGTTTATGCCACTTTTGTTCCATCTGTGTGCATGACAGGACAGGAGGGACAACAGACATGCCACATTCAGAATAATGAGCAGTCTGGAACAGCAATACTACCAAGTGGTTGCAGATTCCACAGCCAGCCACACAAGAGCAGTTGCTGTTGACCAGCACAACTGGCTTTGAATCACGTAATGTCACCTGAAATACACAGAGAAGCAAAATTAAATATTTTGAAAAGAAGTCTTCAGCAATGGCAACAGGAGCAAAACCTGTCCTGCCCTGTCATAAGTGTAAGCCACTGATCTACTGTCTCACATAACATTTGTCCTATTCTGCATCACTCCTACACCACTTTGCTGTCTCTAATGTAATGTTGTTGACGATTTACTAAGTTCAGTTGCAATAGTTTTCTGAGAAAGATCATGTTGTTGAGAACTATGAGCTTACACCTAAGAGTGAAGCATGGCTATGAACCTTTCTAATGCTGCAAACAGAACAATGCAGGTTTTAAAGAGTGATCTGAATATGTTAAATATAATAGTTGGAGCCAAATGCTAATAATGGGGTTAAGATGACAGGAATTTAAAAGAAGAATGGATTTTTTTTTTTTTACATAGCACCTCTCTAAATAAAACTTAGAAGGCAATCCACAAATATCAATTTTTTTAAAATATCAAAATATCAAGATTTTAAAATTAGATTTAAATACAAAGAAGAAAACAGGACAGATTGAGAACATGCACTTTGAAGAATAGCTGAGGTGGACTATTTTTCTGCTTTTGAGGTGTAGCAGTGGATGACAATAGCTCGAGCTGTAAAACGAGCACCCATTTGTTTACAATAGACCAAATAGCCTGCTAATGATTCCCACTCAGCTACTCAGCTGCATTTGGCTACCAACATATTTGCAATGCTTTTCACATCAAAAGAGTAGAACTCGTGTTGAACTTACTTTTCAACATATTCTACAGAACTCTGAACGTGGCTCTGAACAGAACCTTGATCGTAAAACTTTAAACCAGTCCTACTCTCAGCTGGTGGGGCAGATCTGTTTTCTTCATAGATTTGTAGCAGTGAGCCCTCACCGTTACCTCTTTAGCCTCGTTTTTGCCCGAGACTTCAATCAGAAATACAAACACATTAAACAGTCATTTATAGTAACATGGTTAAACGGAACCAGGGAGGTCTGGTTCGAGAGAAAAAAAAAACAATAAAAACAATCACGTTAGCAGGCGGCTACATCAGGCTAGCTAGAATTAGCATCTGCAATTTTCTGGACTTACCTTCAAAATTACAGAGGTAGGACAAAACGTAGAACTTAAAACCCTTTTCAAGTTTACTCTGCGGCGTAGTACTTGATGCTCTGACGATACGACGCACATCGTTAACAGTAAACTTCGGTAACTCCAAGAGGCACCTTGTGAACTTCATAGACTCAGCCATACCACCGTTTTTTAGCACACAAACCAGAAATGTCGTACCATCCTCACTTGAAACAAGGAAGTGATGCATGCACAGAGGCTATTGTTTTCCTGTATGAAAGTCGGAGAATTTCACTCTGAGCGCGGAGGAGAGGGAGGAGGCTCTCGGACCCGCAGCTTAGCCTGCACTCCCCCCCCTCCTTCCCTCGCGGACACCGGTGTTCAGAGTTCGGGACTTCTCTCATGTGGGTTGGTGCGGAACACGTAATTTGCGTTTGCAGTATTTATTTGAATGGCACATTGAACAGAAAAAACACAGAAAATAATCGCTATATAAATACAGCCTTTCTGTGTTTTTCTCTGTTTAGCGTATAATCTGTGATCAGACACAGCCGAGAGTGTGACTAGAGACTATTTTTAATTTGTACGGTTTGTTGCCACATAAAATCTGTCCAAAATCAACAGTCAGTAACACTAGTGAATAGTTAGGGTGCACTTTTATTAATAGATGAGTGTGATTGTTCAAACGTTTCTCTAATATTTATTATATTATAGACTGTAATGTGCTGAGTTCTTTGTTGCTGGAGTTCTCTGTTCTTTCTGACTGAACTGATGATGGATGCTCTACAAAAATAATAACATCTGTTTCTCCTGTTTAGTTTCTGTCTGATGGCTCAACAAAAGTGGCTGGGGAGAGGGAAGTCTGGGCCTCTCTCCTTGCTGCTGCCCCCGCGACCCGACTCCGGATAAGCGGAATACAATGGATGGATGGATGGATGGATGGAAGGAATGATGGATGGCTCAACAAAAGTCAGATCAAGGCAGCATTTCACGGAGTCAACACCAAGGAAAGCAAAGTGTGATATCAAGCAGGATGCTGGTGAGCTGGAGATTAAAAAGGTAAAAAGAAAACAACCTGAGGGTTCCCCATCTCCAGGCTTACTAAGAAGCTGCTGCTAAGACCAGAGCACTAAAGGGTTTCATTTATAGTTTACATGCAGATGTTAAGAAATAGTCAATTAAAAAGGCTGAATGAAGTTTAGATGTTGCTGGTGTGTTTAAGCAGGTGGCTATTGTGTTTGAAGCATTATTCATTATTAAATTATTATATTATACATTTTAGTAGAATTTGTCTTTCTGTTCTAAAGTTGTATTTATTTTTATTTACATGTAAATGTACATCCCTGAATAACATGCTGCTTAATAAATGCTCTGAAACATTATCAGCTGACATTTCTTTTTTGCCTGTTTGTATATTTCATACTTGGTCAGTTTATTGGTATTTTTTATTAATCTTGGTAAATGTTTGATTTTAACACTGAGCAGTGCACAAAATTAAGATTAAACAGTTAGTTAAATTCAGTGTTTAAAAGCTGATTAGGTTCAGAAATGTGCATCCACTGTTATTGATGATAATTTATCATTCAGATAAGGTGCAAAACATCAAAATATCGGCTATGAAATCGGCCCAAAAAATCGGCAGCACTTATCGGCCATCGGCTGACCTGGATTTCTGATGTGGGCAGGGGAGCCAACTTCACTCAGTTGCTGAAGCTGGTCTTCAAGATAAGTGGGCACATGGATCAATACATGAGCACAGCACAGAAGGGCATTGGCAGAGATACCAGAGGAGCCATCACCAGCTGCTAATAGACCGAACAGTCGCTTGAGACTGCAAAGCCCGACACACCACCCTGTGCATGTCCTGGATAGATTACAAGAAAGCCTACGACTCAATGCTGCACTCAAGGATCATTGAATGCTTGGAGCTGTACAACATCTGATGCTACGGCTGAGGAATACAGGCAGTTTGGCTCTCTAGATAATATCTCTGAATTTCCTTTTGAGAACTATCTTGGACAATTCAAGCATCTTCTGCGCAAACCACATCAGCCTCTTCAGCAAACTGTAAAACGTTTATGTGAAATTCCACATGTCTGGGCCCCACTTCCCACAAATGACAGTATTACAGAACATCCACAATGATGGTCCTTTACCCCCCCCCCATTTTACCACCTCTCAACAATACAAGAAGGTTTCCACTAATCTGTTTACTTTGTCCACAAAGATGGTAAAGAGTTGTATCAAAGTGACAGATTGGGTTGCATTAGTAGAGGATATTGTTCAAGCAGATGGAGACATATATATATATATATATATATATATATATATATATATATATATATAATTATCAGAAGATTTAGACACAAACAGCCATACTACAACTGCTTCAACTACTGTGCTGTCAATTACTGCCTCAGTGCTGGTCTCTCTGTCCACCAGGCAACGCCTCCTTTAGGCGCATTTTTCTAAAAGAAGTGTGGGTGGAGTCTAACTTCACCCACATAGTGTGACTTGCCCATTAATTATTGAGTCTCCTCCACCCTCACTCCAAAGCTCCTAATGTACAAATGAGTGCACATAAATGGTCCATTTAGTTTAATGTTTAACTAGGTTTGCAGGGAGATTAAATAATTTCCACCATGAACAGTGAAAATCTTCCCTTTTCCAGCTGTTAGAGATGAATGATGAGGTGCTGTGGTCAGTCGTACAGCTTCAGAATGGTGGTACAGCTGTAGTTCTTGAGAGTTGGTTGAAAGACCTTTAAACAGTACCAAAGCGCTTTGAGACAATTATCATGATAGGAATTTTGAAAGTTGAAGGGATAGTCTAAATTAATTACATTCAAAGATCTAGAACAAAGAGTAGAACAGCCCATGAAGAGATTGAGTTTTCTGACTTCAAACTTCTCGAGTAGCAACTTCAGTTTTAAGAGGTATATGGGAAAATAGTTGGGGTTTTATTTTCACAGAGTTGCATGAAATTGGCTTATAGCTTCGAATGCAATTACATTTTGTTAGAGAATCTTGAAGGGAAAAAATATTTGGCAGCCATTGATTGTGCAAGTTGTCCCACTTATGAGAGGTCTGTAATTATCATTATAGGTACACTGCAATCTAATGTTTTCCCCCCTTTCAGGAATTACGTATAATTTTTTAGAAATCTGTAACAATGATAGTCTTACCCTGTACTGTGATATAATGTAAGCAATTTGTCAATTTTTTTGTTAAACCTGTCCCATAGAGCCCTATGCAATTTGAATTAAGCACTGCTTAGCATTAACCAATGTTAGACACCCGCTTACGTACAGATGTCAATCACAGGGCGTGCACCAGTGGCGGCTCGTCCATAGGGGGCGCTAGGGCGCCGCCCCACCACTCATAAGAAGGAGAAGAAGAAGATAGGAATCACAAAATATATTTAAAAAAACATAAAAAGTAAACTAAACGATCTATACACACCATATGGACTAAGTGCTGTGTGTAATCTGTGTTTAATAATGTTTTTTTTTTTACTTTTAACACGGCCGAATCGTCGACGTACTTGTCACGTGTCCTCTCGCGGGCGCAGCAATCTTTACCATTGACTTAATATGGGCTAACTGGCGCATGTGCAGTGGTTCCCCAAACCGTCCACAACGAGAAAGAATAGGAGAGCGGTTGGTCGCATCTTTTAGCGATCGTCGCCGCCTCACCAGGTGAATTCTGCTCAGACCAGGGGGAGGAGATCGCTGATTGGTCTGGTTGTTCACCCCGCCCTGAGGGGAAAACTTTCCACAGGCAGGCACAGTGTGGCTCCATCTGTGCCAATTTGTCACGGCAGCAACACACTACTTCCACTGAATATTTTTTTGTTGTTCAACCTTTTAGCCATCTTTGCTATAATTGTGAAATTATCAGTGACAAATAAAGTTAATTGCTTCAAAACCTGACGTAGCAAACGCTACTAGTAGGTTCCAATGTGTGAAACCTGAGCCAATCGAAATGCTTGTTGTTGAGTTTTTTTCAGCTGGCTGGCTTTCGTGTTAACCAATCACAGGGAGAGAATCCACGTAAACAGGAAAATGATGAATGCATCAAACACTCGAGCGGGCAAAACACTTATATAGTCTTTGGCAAAACAATGCCAGCAAACAGTCTGATCAGCTAAGCTTTTACGTTGGGATGTAGAATTTCACGAACCGAGTGGATTATTTTTACTACACCACACGGAATATGGCCATAACCTGCAGGTAAGCCTCATTTTAGCTTTTGGCTTCAGGAAACAGCATGCTGCCTCGTTAGCGGCTAGCACCGCTCCATACGGTTTGAACTAAGAGTGGTACTTCTTGTTTGTGAGTCTAGGCTTTAATCTAAACACCGGCTGCTTCTGTGAATATCTTGCGTTGTGTGTCACTGTGTGTTTTTCTGGATACGTGTAGCGTCTATTTTACGGCCTCACGTTTATTTACAGTTTATGGGTGTTCTGTTTGTAGAAAGTGGATTCTATTGATTAGATTCAGCCTACTCCCCTTAAGCGTGTGTGCAGTTTGTGTAATATATGGGTGAATGGATGAATGTTTTTGTCAAAAACATGCTTAATATATTCAAAAAGCTTTTGAACAACTTTGTTGCCGGAAGCGCTACTGTGACCGTCAGTTGTGTAACGCTGATGCTTAAGAATCAATGGTAATTTGGCGTCCCCTAGTGGTGATATGTGGTTAGCGCCCCACCCAAAAAAAAAGTCACCGGCCGCCACTGGTGTGCACACACGTTTGAGAACGTACCTAGGACAATGCAGAGTTGGCATCCTTGGTCATGGACCAGTAAGTCTTTAAAAAAAATTATATATAAAACAGCACAATGTTGGACTAATAATTGTAAAACAAAGTGTTTTAGCTCTGTTGTCCAGTTAGAGGTACATGTTCACGAATGAGAGGCATTGCTTTTGGCCATAAACAACAAAGGTGGGGAAAACGGCTCAAGGTACTATACATTTTTCAGCCTCTAGAAGGTGCTGTCAGATAAATAAAACTCTGGATTTCTGCTTTAAACTGCCCACAGAACTGCTGCTGCCCTAGAGATGGTTGTGCGTGACAATCCCAGAAGATCAGCAGTTTCTGAAATACTCAGACCATGCCACATTCAAAGTCACTTAAATCACCTTTCTTCCCCATTCTGAAGCTCGGTTTGAACTGCATCAGATCATCTTGACCATGTCTACATGCCTAAATGCATTGAGTTGCCACCATGTGATTGGCTGATTAGTGATTTGCGTTGAGCAGTTGGACAGGTGTGCCCAATAAAGTGACCGGTGAAGTTTTAGACAGGTGTGAAAAAATGCTGTGAACACAGAATGTTTTCAGAAATATAAAGGATTGTTTATTTTGAATCAATTTACAAAATGTAAAGTGAGTGACCCAAACATCCAGTTAAGTTATTCATTAAGAACTCTCTTCAGCGTAAAGAACAAGAAGTTCTGGATGTGATGGTCTGGCCTCCACAGAACCCTGATCTCAACACCATGGAGTGTGTCTGGGATTACATGAAGAGAGAAGGATGTGAGGAAGCCTACATCCACAGAAGATCTGTGGTCAGTTCTCCAAGATGTCCGAAACAATCTACCAGCCCACTTCCTTCCACAATGGTGTTCAAATGTAGCTAGAAGAACTGATGCTATTTTGGAGGCAGAGGGTGGTCACACCAGATACTCATTTGATTGAGATTTCTCTTTTGTTCATCCGCTGCTTTTTGTTGATTGGTGAAAATAAATACATGCACTAAATCTCCCATCAGAGCTGCCAAGGACTGACTGAATGCAGCATCCTCCTCCATCTCCTCCCATCTCAGAGCTGTGATTAAGCAATGAGGTGGATGTGTTGGTCCTGCTCAAGTTCTGCTTGTGCCTGACAGGCCATGATGACTGGCTGGTTTTCCTTCTTCCTACACAGAAGAAGAAATGGGAGAGGGTTAACAACTATTACATTTTCAAAAAGTACAGAAAATAGTAAATGAAACATATGAAGGTGCTGCAACAGGAGGATGTGCTTTGTTGTTTACAAGAGCAGTGGAGACATGATCAGTGCTACTTTTTAAATTAAAATATTTTATAAATATCACAGTGTGCATCAAATGCAACTGGAATGAAAAAGATCATAACCAGAGGTCTTGCAGATTGAGTTTGCTCTTTTCCATTTGATTATGGCCATAATTTCTTCTGATTTTCTAGAATGTTTGTAGTTCTTGTTGCTTTAGTGATTTTTACACTTTTACTGACACGTAGCTACAGTTTAGCTCTATCCACATTATTTTTGAGTAGCCTCATGGAGAAATGCTGATGCTAGCAACATTCGGTGAGATACCGGAAGTAGCACATACTCATTGGTTTGCATTGTGAGGTTTTGTTGCTAGTAGCAGTTTATTTGAACATTTGAAGAGGATTTAAAAAAATGTTTACCCCCGAAAAATGTAGTCACGCGCCTCGGGAAGATGTTGCGCTGTTGGCGCTTGTACTAACAACCAGAGAAAAATAATGCTGTAGCTACAAGAGCGATGTTTAGAACATGCACCTCCAGAGTGAGAGAGCGTGCAGCTGTAGCGTCGGTACGGTTCTCGCCACCTCTCCAGAGATGAGGAACCCAGAAGGATGTGGCTGAAAAATCTTAACTTGAAACCACCACAAACTTTATTTGTGCGTTCCTTTCATTTTATTGTGAAAACCCCCAGAGAGGAACACCCGCATCCTACTTTGTAGTTGGATATGACAAAACTCCAGAGAAGAGACGCCAAGTAGTAAATAGATCTGACAGCAGTCTCACAACAACAGGAATTATTTCATGTGTACAATTTTCTGAATAGTTATAATTTAACGTGCGTTTAGACTCCCGTTTTTAACCTAAAAGTGCCATCCTGCTGTTTGCATTTCACCTGATGTAGAGACTAAAACCCAGGCTTGGTGCTGAGGGATTTAAGGCTCTGACTCGGCTCTACATCTGCTTTTAAGTAAATAAGATTGTGTCCCACCTCTTTCAACAAAACACAACCAACATTATTACGATGTAGGTACTGATAAGCCTCAGAGCTTTTAAGATTTTTTATTGCCTCGCTGTCAGACACAACTGAGTTCAAAAAGTAGCTAAAATGCTACTGCATGTTAGCTTTGGCCAGACTTTACGATCATCCCCCCCACCTCTCTGCTTCAGTAGGCAGACGGAGTGTAACGGTGTCCCGTTTGAGCTGTGACAGCTGGTGTTCATGCATGTTTTCAGTCTCTAAAAGCCCAGAAAAAGAGGATTAGCATGAAGGAATCGCTTCGTCTCAATGTAAACAAATGCGGACCAGAAGTTGCTTGCATCTTTCGCGCAAATCATCACGGGCCGTGAGAATAACGTGGATAGTAGAAGCTCAAAAGCATGGTTTAGAGCCAGTACATTTAAGTTAGTGAATATAGAGTTTACCCAAGATAAAGAAAAGCTGAACAAAGATTGCGACCAGACATTCCATTCCCCACAAGATAGAACTGAACATAAAGCGTTAACACCAAACTTTTTATAGTTTACCAGTTTAGTTTTATGTGAAAACAATGAAAGAACAAATGAAAAACTGAGTTTGATTAGCAGAAGACACATTTCATCAATTTATCTTGAATATTTCTTTGATAAATTTAAGTTTTATAGGAAACCCCTTTTACTTTATTATTAGAATATTTAGGAAAGATTTTAGTAGTATTCTCTAATCTTAACACCACCCAAAGACCTCTCCTTACCGAGGTCAGCGGGCTGCAGCGTGGAGCTGAGTTGCGCTGGGCCATGGGGCGGAGGTTCTGCTGCGGCTGTGACCGCAGGTCAGGCCGGTGCAGGCCGCGGACAGCGGAGCCGAATCCGAGAAGCTTGGAGGTTATAAATACTGAGTTTTTGAATACTCCTCGTATGTCAGGAGACATTCTGGAACAAAACAAACACACAACTGAAGCACGCACACAGACCCAAGAGTGAAAAATACAAACACAGCATTGTTAGCATTGATGCTACTTAGCTTTGGGCTTCGTGGTTATCAAAATGTCATCAGCTTTTTTTTTGTTTGCTCAAAAATATGCTCACCATAGTAACTTCAAATAAACACTCACCATCATCCATCGTGGAGTCCAGAACAGCAGAGGCTGTGTCCAGGCTGCTTCCTCTCCTGTTGCTGCTGGTCTGTGTCTTAAATTACATCCATTTGCTCAAAGTCCTTTCAGTTCCAGTTGGTTTGATCTACTCCTTTGTGACTCATCAATCGTAATTGTGCTTTATTTATTTATTTTTTAAGACATTGTTTGCTGGTAGCTGTGAGACACCGTGAGCTCAGAAAGCTTTTAAACCCTCTCATTACTAGTGGCTCCATCAAGCTTCCTCCTCATTGACCACAAAGCACAAAAAGTCTGCACCTGGCTGTTGGTCCACAGTATGATTTTCACCATGTTTGCCATCCTGAGTATTTGAAAAAACCCATAGGGCTGTTGGGTTCAGATTGGGTTTGTGTGCGAGTCACTGTGGTGATGCAACCAGTCACCAGTGACTCTACCCCTAGCCAATCAGTGACCAACAGCCTTTTGAATATGCATCATGGTACCTATTCTGAGCGAACAGAACTCCTCAGAGGATGGTTCTGAAAAGTTGGGCTTGAGCTGATAATTTGTACTAAAGGAAGCACAATCCAATCACACAGATTAGTGTCAGTCAAAGCAGACACGAATGGAATTAGAACTATTAACACAAAGTCTGCACAATGTACAACAAACTCAATATTTATGAATTATGATCCTGAGCAATGGCCAAGACTTTTAACTGATAGCATGCACTGTCAAACTGACAAAAGGACCAGTGCAAATCACATATATTGTATTTGATTTTTTATTTACTATGCAATTTGCACTTTCTCTATGTTTGTTGCTATGGGATGGTGGAGGGGTTTTTGCAAATGTAAACATTACCATACATGCAGTATTATGCGAGGTAAGTAAACAGTTTTGCATTGTGCCAAAGATATTCGTTTCATTAAAAGTTAGTGGAATCATAAACAGTGTGCACATGCTGTGGCTCTCTTGTGGGTGGTGGGGGCAGGGTCGGTTTCAAGGTTAATTTTAGGGGGGGGGGGGCTCAAAGTCCATTTTGCCCTGGGCCCCCAAATGCCTTGAAACGGCCCTGTCCGTGCCTCTACAGTCATGAACCTCACCGCAAGTGACTGGTAAATTATTTTGTCTCCCAAGGTGTGCTGAGCAGTGAAATATAAACACTGGATTTATCTACTATTTCTATGTTCTGTTCGAAAATTAAAACCAAATTAAGACAAATTAGGGCCAAAAAACAGATAATCCAGAATTAATCCTTTATCTGGGTTTGGTAAAACAACACAGAGGAGTTTCTAGAAAGTATCAATCAAGAGATATCCAACTGTTTGAGTCACGTTTTGCTCGGGAGACTTGCTGAAAGGCTACGCCGGCAGAAAAAAATCCCCAAATAACAAAGAAACGTACCTTCTTCTCCATGGCGTCGTTGCGTCGGTGCTGCTGTCCTCCTGCACTTCTGAGGTCGAGTCTGGTCACCCGCGACGAGTGAGAAACGCAAACAGGTTAAAAAAGGGGGGGATGGGGGACTGTGGAAAGCCGTTTTATCATTTAATCAACAACCGGAACTCTATGTAAATCATATTTTAAATGGCAATATTGTAACTTATCCTAGTAGACTACATGTCTAATTGTATTCTTACTAGGCAAAATTTCAAATGAAGATCTCAACAAATGTTATCACTAGTATTTAATCCAGTTGTTGAGATGTCCTGTGCCACAACTAATAAAGGCAAACAGCGTGAATGAAAGAAATATATAAATATAAATTTCAATTAAAATTTTTAAAATAGTTTAAAACACTCTGAATAAAATAATAGACTATAATCTAACTATAATCTAAACAATTAAGTAAAGTATTTGACCAATAGCATAACAGCACAAAATCACTTAGATAATTAAATCCATAGAAACAGTCTACATAACATCTAGCACATGTATGGAGCCATAGTCATAACCATAGGTCCCCTACTGCCAAAAAAAAAAAAAAAATGAATGGGAGCTATGGGCCGATAAATGTTATTTTCTAATCCTGTTTGATATGTGCCATAGATTTAACATATGATGTTTGTAAATTTTAAAGACACATTTTGATGCCATCAAGAAAGCGCCAATTTTCGACAGGCAGCATACGTTATTTTAAGTTTCGTGTGAAAAGACATGGAGAATAGAGTAGAATAGAATATACTTTATTAATCCCACAGTGGGGAAGTTTGCTCAAAAACTACAAACTGGTCGTCATCTCACCAAAATTACGTCCTCAAGCCAGACACGGAGAACAATAAGAAGAAAAATGGAGTTTAGCTTCACATCCTTGTTCCAGGACAAAAGAAGGAGCATTAAATGTGGAGAACGCCACTATAAATCTGACCATGTGGAAAGTGGCAGCTACGCTGGGGGAGAAGAGATTCTGCTGTGATGTCATTAAAATGTTGTCATTTTAATAACAAATTTTTAGTAGTAGCGTGAACATGAACTACTCCTGATGAAGGTCTTCTATCTGCAGTTAAAGAGTTTTAATCTCAAGCTTTTGGTCAGAAGTGTGCAGATTTTTTCCTTTTCGATAGTTTTAATACCTTATCCAGCACCTTCACACAGATGAGCGTTTTTTTCTTCTTCTTTTTGAATAACAAATTTTTACAAGCAAAAAAAACTAATTATGAGACAGACATAGTTGAAACAGTTATTTATCATTTAAATTGACGTACAACATATGTGTGATTCATAAGGCAAAGTGGACCAGAAAATAACGTTTCTAGCCCCATTCACTTATTCACTTTCTTTGTGTTCAAGGGGCCAATGAGCCAACCGGAAGAGGCTCCCTGTAGCCGCTGCGCAGAAACAAGTTCATTTATTCATTCTGGACCAGAACAACGGAACAGCTGTCCCCACAGAGGAGGAAATACATACTCGACTAAAAACACAACAGAAAATCAAAAAACTTCTTGTGTTAATAAACATTTTCTTTACCATGGCAGTTCAATCCCCTCCTCTTTAAAGGAGTGGAACATTTGTTTAATCCAGTGTTTTTCAGTCTTTTTTGAGCCAAGGTACACCACCAACCAAAAATGTTTTAAAAAATGATACTCTGTCTATATTAACAATATAGTCATTTTTATCAAAGTGTCCTGAATAAGAATCAAATAAACACAAAAAAGTATTTTTAATCATCTTTTATATATTCTTCTTTTAAATTAAATGGGCACTTACCATGTCTACCTCAAAAATAAAGCTGGAACATGAAAAGCCACAACAATGTGGTCTTAATCCTAACGAGAGTAGAAAACTTCAGTGTTTTGCAAACTCTAATTCTGTCCAAAAGCCTTCTGTTAGCAGTAATACAGAGAATAATGCTTATTCTCACAGAAGCAATAATTTATAGGAAACATTTCACTGTTCCACACTGAGAAATACGAAGAATTGCATGTACAAAATGTTAATCTCATTGATTTTTACTCACTTGACATGACTTGACTTTACTCACCTGATTTCCTGGTGGGAATTGAAGAAAGACATGAAGCTCTTCCACACCAGCTCTCAGTCTCTCTCTGTTTTTAGTTTTGTAGCAGTCAGACTTGAGAAGCTCACAGATATGTTGTGGAAAATGGGAGCAATGTCAAAATCACTTTGTTTGCCAGAATGGGGCACCAGTCCTTTGCAGCAGTAAACCAAAAACTGTCCAAAGGTAGATCAGCAAAGCTTAGCTTTATACCACGATTTTGTCTCAGTTCAGTTAGTTCCTCATGCTCCTAAAGTCATGTCCTTTCCAGCAACTGCTAAGCTGTATGGGTCCCTAACCCAGTCGAGTCATTCAGTGAAGACTGATGAGAAATAAAATGACATCTTCTCCTCCAGAGTTTTTAAATGTTTACCTATTATTTCACACAGTGCAGCAGCAGTATGGCATTTCTTGGTGAGTGAGAATATTTCAAGGTTGCCACTTTGCACAAGTTGTTGCCAGAGGTGTACCTTTGAATGGAACCCACATATGTTATCCATACTTGTGAGCAGGTTTTCATTTCAGCCTTGCATTTGTGTGTTCAGTTCATTCAGATGATGAAAAATATCGGCCAGGTATGCCAGCCTTGCACACCATCACTTGCAAGCAGCTTTGCGTAATTGGATCCCTCATTTGTCAGAAACACTCCTGCAGCTCATACACGTGGGCCAGCACCTTGCTGCGCGACAACCATCGGACCTCCGTATGAAACAGCAAGGCCTTATGTTCCGCTCCCATTTCCTCACACAAAGATGCAAGTATGCGGCTTTTCACAGGTCGTGCCTACAAAGTTTACCATGTGCACATCATTCAACACAGAGGCTAGCTCTGCTGGTAAAGTCTTGGTCACAAGCGCCTCACGGTGTAAGAAACAGTGTGTAACAATCACATCTGGGTTTCTTTCCTTCACTATGCTTACAAAGCCTTTAGTGCACCCGACCATGGCTGCGGCTCCATCAGTGCAGACACTCGTGCAGTTTTCCCACTTAAGTCTTGTTCAAGATATTCTGATATGACCCGAAAAATTTCCTCTCCTGACCTTAAGTTTTCTCTGACTGTGTCTCCATCCAAAAAACGCACATTGGTCAAGAGTTGAGCATGTCCACTAATATAACAACATTCGCCAAGTTGCAACGCAAGTTTCTCGGCAATACGGACCTTTTTCAAAACCACGCTTTCGATGTCTGCAGACATGTCATCAATGCGTCTGGAAATTGTATCTGAGAGAGGGACTTTGGCTATTTCTTTTACCGCTTCAGGTCTGAGCATCTCATTTACAATGGCTTTGCAGGTGGGTAATATTAATGTCTCTGCCACAGTGTGGGACCTTTTTGATTTAGCCACGTGGTAGCGAGCTTTAAGAGCTCTCATTTATCTTTGTGGGTTTTCTAATAAAAGTTGCCCGTTTCTCCGTGTGTTTAAGCAGGCAAACAAAATAGTTTGCATTCTTGTTTTGAAGCGAAGGGTGTTTTGTTTGGAGATGGTGTTTAAGCTTGCTTGGCACCATAGCACACACACCAAGCACAACAGAGTCAGTGTTGTTGCATCCCTGGTGAAAGTGAATCGAAATGAAATGTAACTCTCGCTGTATTTCCTCGAGCTCACCGTATTTGCCTTCTTTTGACCTCCACTCATAATAGGGCCTTCATCTGGGTCTGAATTTTGTCCAGAGCCCAGATCGGAGCATTTTTCCTTTTCAAAAACTTCTCCATCACTGTCATCGTAGTATTGCTAGCCACAATGATGTCACCGCTACCTGTTGCATTCATTCATCACTAATTCTCTTGTCTTAACGTACAATGCAATACAATGCTGCCATCTAGTGATAAGTAATTATTATTACGCTGCCAGTCACTACTACAGCACAGACACTATTATTACTATTATTTGCAGATAATAATTCACACTCACTATTGGACATTCCTATAGAAAAACCTTACATATACGAATGTGTTTACACACACAGGTGCTCACATGGTGCTCTTTCAACTATGGGCTTGTGCTTTTTTTTAACACAACCTAAGGCTGTGGTTGGCACTATATGCACAATGATTTATTACTGTGTGCTTTTTAGCAAAAATTGCTACTGTCAAACATCCTCATGTTGCTTATTTTTGTGAACCCCCCCCCCACACACACACACCTCTTCCTACTCTCTCCCCCCATCTTTCATTTCCGTGTCCATTGGGATTTAAAACAACCAAAAGCATTTTTAGTAAAGTTTTGGTATCAGGCGGGGCATTATAGCTGAAACTATAACGCTCCACCTGTGAGAGTAAAACTGTAAGGCTTGTTTTCGGCACTCAGACATCCATTCTGATTGCTATACAGCTGGACAGGAAATGGGAAAAAGAAAAAAAAAACAAGAGTCGATTTGTTTATTTATTTATTTGTCTGTGAGTAAGTTTGTTAATGATTCATGCAGCTGTTACCCAGAGAGTCCATCGCAGAGGCAACACAATCAAGAAAAAATTCCCATCAGAGCATCTGCATTATCTCACACTTTCTCCGCACTCTGTTCAATTTGTTTGGACTAAATATTAATTAAAAATGAATGGATATTTAAGGGTTTTATTGAATGTTTATTTATTATTATTTTAAAAATGAAAGTGAAGGGAAACATGGATCATGCAACCTCTGGCTGCGAACAAATTCTCCCTCCTCAGAGTGCGTCCAAATGCAGCAGCGATTCTTTTCATTTCCTACTTAACTCATAAAAGAAAGGAAGTTACATTCAAGAAAAAACATTTTATTTAAATAAACAATGGTGGGCACCACAGGGAAACAAAGATGAGGCTTCTTTTTAACATAACCGTGTTTAATACGGGACGTTTACATCACTAAACAACAAATATAAAATGAAACAAAAAGTAATAAAAATAAAAATTTCTCTTCAATGGAACACATGCACTGCCTTTCCATTAAATAAAATCCATGTTTGGACTTTTTCTGTGTTCACAAATCAGTCCGTGCATGATTACATTGCTCAACGAGTTACATGTGCGAATGTATCACCCATCTTCATTTATTGGACTGACGGAGGTTGGAAAAATTATACATATCGCCCAATCCTAGAGTGTGGCATGTATTGTGGAATCTGTTTTGTATTTTCCATCAGGGAAGCTCTGAGCGGGGTGGGGGGCTTGGGTGCGGGTCCGCCATGCCACCTCACAAAGCTGGTCAGCACAGTCTCTGAGCAGACTGGGGCTGATCCTGTCAGGATCTGCAGCTTTCCTGCTCTTAAGCAGTTCTCTCCTCACCTGGTCAGATTTTAGTGAGGGGGGGGAGCGAGGGAGAGTGTGGTGCTGTGGAGTGTTGGTGGTGGGGGAGAAGCTGTTGAATGGTGTGAATTTTGGGGGTGTGGGGGGGGGGGGTTGGCTGACTGAGTGGAGGTCGTTGTGGGGTGGTGGTGGTGCTTGTTGCAGATAAGGGGGGGATTGGAGTTGAATCTGTTAAAGAGCAGATTAAGCTCAATTGGCTCAGTTCTGGTCCCCGCCAACTGTCCCACCAGCACGACTCTTTCCACTGTGTCCGGTAATATTTCTGAGGCCTCTCCAGGCACCACGAGCATTGTTCTGCCCCAGCTGTTTCTCCAGCTTCTTCCTGTAGCTGTCTTTAGCCCATCTGATTTTATGTTTAAGCTCCTTCTGGACTCTTCTCTGCGCCTCGTCAAGGTCATCTCCATAAATGCAGCACAGTGTCTCCCAGTCAGTGGTTTGAAAGCAATCTTTTAGGCTCTCACTGGCTTCTTCTGTGCAGGTTCTCTTCTCACCCTGGGTGTGTATTCTGGAGCCAGATGTATGAGATTGTGATCAGAATGGCCGAGCGGGGGGAGGGGGGTGGAAGTGTATGCAACTTTTACATTAGCATACAGAAGGTCAATTGTCTTATTGTCTCTGGTGTGGCACTTTACATATTGGGTAAAAGTGGGGAGGGTGGAGGAGACTGAAGCGTGATTAAAATCCCCACTGATGAGCAGGAACACATCAGGATGGGTGGTCTGCAGTAGAGGGTGACACGGGAGTGGATTTTCTTTGCTCTCCCAACCCGCTCCCATAGTAAAAAAAACCCTCTTGTCCCAATCCCACAAAGCAAGGAAAAATAAAAATTGCTCCCATCCCATTCCCAATAACATGACTCCCGCTCCCTCCCACTCCCAGCAGGTGTTTTTTCCCAATCCCAATAACATGATTCCCACTCCCAGCAGGTGTTTTTAAGGTGGTGATTCTAAACAAAACCAAAAAAACAATCACAACGGTGTAAGGTGTTTCCACTCCGTCACTGACAACTCCCAGAAAACTGTGTGAAGTTTCAGATCCATGACAGTTTTTTTTGTGGTGATGCAGGTATTAAACCCCTTAATTCGCTCCTCCAACTCATCTTTGTTTCTGTCCATATTGTCAAATGTGGCGGCTTGCAGCTGCAATCCCATCAGGTGTTTTTTTCAAGGTGCAGCAATTCCAGGCAAACCCACAAAACAATCAAATGTTTTACTTTTAATTGCAGAAACACTTCAGAATAACATTTTCATTACCTTGAAATTTTGTTTGCTTCACAAAACATACAAACAACAATATTGAACAGTATGTCACAAACCAGAGCAGTAGAGTAGTGTTATCAAAACAAACTCACATTAGCACCGTGGGAGGTTGCTGTGCAAAAACAAAAGAGAGTCTACATTTTCAGGACTAAGTGCAGTACGTCTCTCTTCAACCAGTCTCCCTGCAATACTAAAACTCCTTTCAGATGGAGCGCTTGTTGCCGGGATTGCCAGCATCTTCCTTGCAACTGGTACAAGTGCACTCGACATTTCTTGCCAAAAGGCAAGGAGGGACTGGGATCCAGTGGTTATCTTTAAAGTCTCATTCATATACTTAAGCACCTCCTGGCGACCTTGTGACTCCTTATTCGTGCCACTCGTGTCCTTCGGTTCTTCGTCCACCTGCACACAACTTGCAAAAAAGTTGTGTACTTCTGTGACCACAGGGGCAAGTAGATCTTCTATAAAAAAAAAAGATAGTTAGTGAACCAGTAAGTGGTTTTACATTTCTTTAGTCTTACAACTTATAAGAGGTGTTTGTCTGAAAAAATGTAGGTTTTTTTCTGTCTCAGAAGAACCATGAATTACCATGTTCAATATGGGCTGTCTCATCTGTCCCTGCGCTGTCTGTTAATGCTGCAAGACTGCTGACAACTTCTTCATACTCCACAGCACTGAGACTTTTCCTTACAAAAGACCTCAGACTTGGAGAGAGAGCTGTGGCTATCTTGTGGTAAAGGTGGATTTTAAATTTTAACTCCACAGCCTGGCATAGTTTTCCCTTCAGCTGGAGGGCAGGGGAGGAAGACAAATCTTATTATTCACATTTTTTAAAGCCCTAACATTTTGTGAAAACAGAATAATGCATTACCTGTTTCAGAATATCACTGTCTCCATCTTGAAGTGCCAAACTTCTCATGAGTGTTGCCTTGGTTGGTAGAACAAGGTGGAGAGTGGGTGTCTGATCAGTGGACAGGTGTCTGGTAGCCTCATCAAAAGGTTCTAGGAGGTTGATGATGTCGTTGAGGAGGTCTGGATCAATGTTGTTGACAAAACGTAGCTCATTTCGCTGAATGAGGATTTCATGAAGTTTTCCTGACTGCAGGGCATCTCTTATAGACTGGAGCATTGCAAGTCTTGTATTCCACCTCGTCTCCACTGCTTGCTTCAGGGATCTGTCAAGTCCCTTCTGTAATCTAAAATTCACAGATAAAAAGTGCACAAATGGGAAAAAATAAAGATACAAAATAAGTTTATTTTATTTATTATTTTGCATGTGTCCTTTAAAACTAGATAAAAATGGTCTTTGCAAATTACTGAAATAATGGCTTTTGCCTTTTACTATTGTTGTCACTTTAATTTGTGTGTTTGCAAATGGCCTGACAGGCATGAGATTTACCCTGCTCTTTTGAAGTGTGTCACAAGGGTCTTAGCATCTCTGAAGAGGTTGATGATGGGAGAGTCCAGTGGGTTTTCCTCATCCAAATGGTCAAACGTGTGTTTTAGGATCAAGTTTATGTTGTGGCCAGAGCAGGAAAGTCTGATGTAATCTTTGAAAGCTGCGACCACATTTGAACCATTGTCTGTGACAAAGATGACGTCTTTGCTGTAAACGCCAAATTCCTATGTATGTGAAATAAAAGAAAGAAAAAAAAAACTTGCATAAAAATTCCATAAGTTAAATGTAAATCTTAATTAATAGAAAATAATAATTTCTGAAATACTTTGTTTAAATATGTATTCAGTTAAATGCTTAAAATTAACCAACGGGCTATACAGCAGACAAAATTAGAGGTCATACCTGGAGGATAGCTTCTGATGTTCGTCTAATGTTTTCATGAGTTTTGACACCCAGTATCTCCCTTGTGGCCAGAACACGGTTCACCATTCTCCATTCCATGATGTAATGAACTGTGATTGTGATGTAATGTGTGTTGGTCTTCTCTGTCCAAAGGTCTGTTGTTACAGCAAACTCTGGGCTCTACAATGACAGAATGTTAAATTTTATGATCCTGATTAATTATACCATAGACAAACACAAGGAAGGAAGTAAAAATAACATAAATAATAACTATAAATTATTTTACTAGCTAGTAGGCACCGTAGGTTTTCATAAATGCAACTTTAAATGAATTTGTGTCTTAAAACAAAAAGTATATTCTACCTTTTGGAGCTCCTCCACCACACGTTTTTTGATCTTCTCATACTGTTCTCCAACATGACGAGACACCGTTCTTTCACTTGGCAGGACATCTTCCACTTTGACGCTGCTTCCATACTTGGCACCGATGTTTAACAGCTCTTGTACAAAGCTAACAAAGCCTTGTCCCTCTACAATCGCAAACGGACGTATGTCCTGGCTGCACATCTGAACTACTGAGTCAGTGACTCGTGACTTAACTGCTTCTGGCACTTGACGCGTTGTAAAAGAAGATATCTTTGGTTGGGTTTCTCCTCCTCCAGAGTCACTGGCTTTTCTTTTACATGAGTGGCGCAGAAGTCCGCTTGTCCCAGAGGTAGGAGTAAATTTTATTAGTCCGTTACACGTCTGACAAACGGTGTAAGATGTTTCCACTCCGTCACTTACAACTCTCAGAAAACTGCGTAAAATTTCAGACTTCCCTGACAGAGTTTTCGTGGTGATGCGGGCATCTTTTACCTTAATTTGCTGCTCCAACTCATCTTTCTTTCTTCTTGTTATGTTCTTCCTGTGTTTATTTTCTATCTCCATTGGTTTTTCTTGTTTTAACACAGTATTACGATGTTTCGTTTACCTTTAATCACTGACGGTTTCGGCAACTACTGTCGCCATCTTCAGAGTCACGCCGACTTGACAGCGTCACTTCCGCTGTTTATTTGCAGGCAGTAAGGGGCGTTGCCGCCCCCTACTGCCTGCGCCTTCCTGGTCGATCAACACGTCCCATGAATGATCCAGCGTGTACACTCCTTCATCCCTATTCATGGTCCTGGGTCCACGTCTCCTTATCTCGATTGCTTCCTTTATCCATCGTCTGTATTTTTGTTGTTCTGTTGTTATGATCTGTGTGCTGGCCCAGTCCAGTATATGGTTTTCTCTTGCACAGTGGTCTGTAATGGCTGATTTCCTTATTGTGTTTTCTGCTTCCTCTTTCCAGAGCAGCCAAAGAGAAACCAAAAAAACAATCACAACAGTGTAAGGTGTTTCCACTCCGTCACTGACAACTCCCAGAAAACTGTGTGAAGTTTCAGATTCATGACAGTTTTTTCGTGGTGATGCAGGTTTTCCCCCTTAATTCGCTCCTCCAACTCATCTTTGTTTCTGTCCATATTGTCAAATGTGGCGGATCACGGCTGCATATTGAGAGAGGAAGTTCAGTGCTGGTCATGTGACTTATAGTGACAAATCAGCTGCTAGTCAGTGACCAGTGGTTGCAACGATGCAGGACATTTTTGAACCACGTATACAATGTCCTCACGGGCTCCAGATTTGTAACTGTTTAAAATTGGGTTCTGTAGTGACCTCTGACCTTTATATAATATACATATTTTTATTGTGAAAAAAATCTGCTGACATAATTTTAAAAAAGAACCATCAATGTGATTTTCTGCCAAATTCAGAAAATGAGGATTAAAGTCCCTCTGCTTAAAAAATAAACCAACAGAGTTTATTAGGAAATGATTAGAGATCATATAATTTTTAAAATTTATTATGAAACACCAGAAACAACAGAGTATATATGAAAATGGTTCTAAATGTTGTAATGGTTAGTGAGTGCTATTGTAGTCTACTGTTACTGTTCCTTTAAAGGAAAAGTTCGCTTTTTTAGACATTAAGTTTTATGTGTTCCTTCACCCACCCAGTGCTCTGTAAACTTTGACCCATTTCACACACACACCCCTGCTCAGAGATTTTCAGGGGAGAAGTGATTCAGAAAGGTAGTTCTGGCTAGTTTCGGGGGCGCTTTATCTGCGCCGTTTAGCCTCACAAAAGGATTAGCCTCTGAAAGCATGGCTAATTTGCATCTCACAAACAAAGAGAAAAAATTTACAACGTCACATTACAACGGGACTAGTTTTTGTCATTCGTATCACTGCGCCGCTCTCCGCGGATATTAAACAGCGCTTCGTATGTCAGCTGTTTCACTGCCGAATGCCGAAAACATGTCAGACTCCGTCTCATCTGATGACGAATTTCATTTTAACACTATATCAGATGAAGAAGAAACTTATTTTACTACTAGGATATCTTTATGAGCCAGAGTACACGGATGAAGAACTGCATTTGCTACACAAAACACACACATCAACACAGATTGTTGACAAAGCTACTGCAGTCTATGATCAACCATCGGTGTAAAGATGATTGCATAAATAATGCGCTAAAATGCGAAGATGATTGCATGAATACGGCAGACATAGCGGAATAAATAATTTTTTAAAAACAAAACTTACCCAGATTTCTAGTATGGCCGAACTCTTCAAAAACAGTCTTTCACTTTTCCCGAACTTTTTCATGATGTAATCATCCTCTTTGAAG